>RYZW01000250.1:803-52816 GCA_004367215.1 Colletotrichum trifolii | reverse complement strand
TTTAGAAAGTCGCTTAAGAGTAGTTTTTAAGGAAACTCTAAAAAGAGGTTTTAATAAGTTATTACTTTAGGATTTAAGTAATCCTATAAGTTATAAGCCTTAGCTTCTACCTAAAAGGTATTATATTAAGTAAGTTACTAGTTAGCTTTTTTGAGGATTAGTATAAGGGTATTTTTAATAGATATATTAATATTCGAAATATATAAATTCGGCGTAATATATACTTTTTAGCCTAGTAGCTCTTTAGTATTATAAGACTCTTAATTATTATATATAATTAGGGGGTAAAATCTAGTATATATTATATNGTGTGTAACTAAACGTGGCTAAGCGTAATATATGTAGTCCTATTTTGTCCGGTTAAAGTGGGGCGAGGCCCGTGGAGACGGCGCCGCGGCCGAGAGTTCTTCCGGCGAAAACTCTGCCGCTCGAACGCGTTATTCCTGACAAAATCCCAACCCTGGTTGTTGTTGCTGACGAGGCTGGAGAGGGTGAAGGTCTAGGGCAGCTCGCCCGAGTTAGTGATTGGTTGTTCTCCGCGAAGATCTGCATTGAGCGGGCCGGGTCAGAGCTGTTGCGAAAGCGGTCCAGTGCCGCGGACGAGACCGACGCTGCACGCTCAGGTAGATTTCGGCGAAGCCGCCTCCAGCGACGGGGCCGCCGACTCGGATGAGCTGACAGTCATATCGATTTGCTCGCATTCCGATCTTGTTTGGGAAAATGGCTCATTGTGCGCTAAGCTTACTGACTTAATGAGTGGATCGTTCATATCTGTCGTAAGAAAGAGGTGTGATGGCATGTAATTAGAACTTGGCGGGATGGGGATGTTGTTTCCACGCAACGTCCAGCTTTCAATAACAGTTGAGATAGCTACCAGAGACACTGAAATTTTTGATGCAAAGACTTTTCAGGCGGACATTCGTACTGTACTCCATAGTCCTACCGACTCCTAATTCAGTCTCGTAAGTGCAACTGCTCGATCGGGAACCCTTGGACTAGCCTGAGCATTGAGCAATTGCTCACACGGGGCACCATGTAGAGAAGATTAGCGAGTTGCTTGGTATCCAAAGAAATAATATGTACGGACTAACTGGGAAGAACAAAACAAATGCAACTACCCGACTTTTAATAGATGACTTATTACTTTTGTCAACGGAAAGGAAATGCCACGCAAATGTCACATGACGGCATAACTACAGGGTATCAGGGCTGGGCAAGCATAGATTACCGGGAGCGAACAGAAGATACCCACCGATACTTTTGACAGTCCGGGTAATTGAGGAATTAAACTTGGATTGAACAAGTGTACGGTGCTGAACGTCTGCCAAAGATGACCCTAATATGTCCAGCTGGGCCATACCAGATGTTCTGGAGGAACACTTGCTCAGAGAAGAAGACAAAAGCAATTTGATTTTTATCGCTCACGTTGGCATTCACCAAACCTCGGCATCTTCGGCAGGCGCGCCCTAAAACGGACAATAAAGGGCGACGTATTTTTGGACACTTGTGGAGGTGATCGTCGGATCTGGCATGTTGTTTCGACGGACTGCTCACACCGATCAATTCAACAGCAAGGATCTGCATGGGATTCTGGACAAAGTTTGAAAGTTTGGAGTAGTTAGAAGAGAGAGGATAGGGAGCTTTGGGCTTTTATGTAACACTTTTTAGAGGACGTCTTCTCGTGGACTCTCCATGTTGTTGATGAGGGGCAGAATCAGTATTTACTTGAAGCCAGTCCGACTCTGGCCACACGATGTAACAACAGCCCCGTCCTTCGTGTTGCCTCCTAGAGAATACAAGGTTAATTGTGTACCTCGTCCAGGGCGTGTTTTCTCTGTCCAACTACCTTGACACCACATGGAGGAGACAAGAGGTCCGAAAATATGAAGGTTTCAGAAAAGCTGCCTCATCGTTGGGCTGAGTTGAAAGTCTGAGTTATGTGTTGAACCAGAAACTGAGTTTCCCTCGAGGATTTCAAAATTGGGCGCCCGCTTTTCTTGAGAGCTCTCCTTTACATTCGTTCCATATCGTACCCGTGGATGTCGTCAAGGTTGTCAAACGCTCAAGTATTACAACAATGAACGCGAATTACCGGTAATAGAAACGTGCAAACTAAAGAGTCAATGTTCTCTGCTTTGACCATCTTCAACACGGTGCCATGAGAGACACAGCACTCCTGCTCATCTTTCGACAGCCGAACCAGGGTGTTCAGGCCACGATTAGATGATGCGAAGCACAAGCCCATGGCACTGCCTTGGAGTCAGAACTCAACCCCTATTTCACAGCTCGTGATGCCACGTCTAGAGGAGACGGAAGAAACCAACCTCGTCATCATTCACAGGTGAACACGCCATCACAACTTCTTCTCCAACACCTCAAACCACAAATCATCCCTCAGCGCAGGCCCCTCCACGAGCCCGTCATACGGAAACTCCCTCCGCTCCCCCGTCTTCGCGTACCCCCGCCTCTCGTACCACGCAATCAGCTCCCTCCTCGTCCAGATCACGCACATCTCCACCGCGCCCACGCCCCACGCCGCCCTCGCAAACTCCTCGGCGTGCGCCAGCACCCGCCGTCCCACCCCGCCCGCCTGGCGGTCCGGGTCGACGGCGAACAGCCCAAAGTACGCCACCTGCCCGTCCCCGCGACGCAGCAGCTCGCAGCACGCCAGCGGCCGCTCCTCGGCCTTTTCGTCCAGCACCAGCGGCTGCGTCGTCGTCGTCGTCGTCGCGGCGTCGGACGTCTCGAACACGGTGAGCACGACGCCGTGCGGTTCCGTGATTTTGGCGAGCAGTCCGGCCTCGTCGATGCGCTGGTCGTCGAGGAGGTCCGCTTCTGTCGTCCACCCCTTGCGCGAGGCCTCGCCGCGGTAGGCGGAGCGGATGAGCGGGAGGAGGAGGGGGATGTCGGCCGGGACGGCGGTGCGGAAGGAGAGCTGGGTTGCCATTGTGCGCAGAATTGTCCGGCTTCACAACTGTGAGACGTTTGTCAAGTTGTGACGTTGGAGATGTCCAAAGGTTGAAACGAGTTGCTGAAAAAGGGAGTTGGTTGCGAAACAGACTGAAAAAAAAAAAAAAAAAAAGGTCGCTGCTTCGTCTGATTCGACTGCTTCCGATTCCGGGACACGTTCCGAAGTGTGACTAGATGCGGTCGTCAAGCTGAGAGTCCGAGTTGCTGACAGGAAAACAATATCTCTTCGCAACTCGTTCGCTCTAAAAACCTCGGTAGTGTAAATCTCACGATAATCCAAAGCCTTCACAATCATCCAACCAGCCCTCTATTTAAATAACCACCCGTAACATCTTCACATCCCCCAAGAATCCACCGCACGTCCATCCCCATCCAATTTCTTCCCCCCACTGCGCCGTCCCAACATCCCGGGTTCCGATCGCGTTAACAGCCCAGGCTCCAAAATCCACACAGTCTCTCTCAAAATACCACGAAATGCTAACTCTCGACTATCAAAAAACTCATGATTCGAACAGGCTGGGCTGTGTAGCCACACGCGTCAATGACGAGTGTGGAACCCAGAGTCACCAAAGGGCGCGACAATGACATTCTTGTTCTACAATATTGGCATGTTTCCGTTTGTTCCAACGGCGCCTTTCTATTGGATTCTCTTGATTCCGTTGGCAATCGGAGCTTTGCGCCATCGCCGAGATTGCGTACTTGTACGCTCTTATCTCGACTTTCCCTCCTCGCACCAAAACAGCAAGTCAAACAAGGGCGCGGCATCACAAGCACAAGGAACATCTTTGCACCCTGGTGGCAAGCACATTGACACATCAAGATCCGATTAGACCACCATGTTGATGAGCGAAAAAAAAAAAACCAAAAAAAAAACCAGAAAATATTCGCAATGTCTGTTACATCAGGGGTATCTTTGCAAGGACGCGCAGAAACGCAGTCGCAAATGCCATGCCATGCCATGCCATGCTGTGCTATGCAACGCACGCTATCAACCGACCAAAGCAATCTACTTCTTCGCCTTGGGCGACAGCACCTTGACACCCTGCGCGCTGTCCCACACGCTCGCGCTCACCCTCTGGGGAATCTTGCGACCCCTCAGCCGCTGGTCAATCAGCCACATGCCCACGACAAACTCTTGCTTGTTGAGCAGCCCCCTCCGCTGGCGGTCGACAACGTCCCACACCTCCGCGAGCTCCTCCTGCGGCAGCCGTGACCGCCGCCAAATCTCTCGCGCCACAACGTTGATGACGCAATCGGCGGCGTCGGGCGGCGGCGGAGACCCTTGCTGCAGGGCTTGTGGCGCAAAGGGAGTGAGCAGAACGCCGCGGTTGCTCGCCCACACCGCCTCGTAGCGACGGCGCTCGCGAGTGGTAATCTCGTCGCGCCAGCGCTTGCGGGCGCCTTCGGCGTGGGAGTGTTTTTTGCTCGCGCGATGGTGCCTCTTCTTTCGGATTTCGTCCTCTTCGTCGGACTTCGACGGCGGGTGACGGAGGGTTTGACGGAACCTTGGCGATTTCGTTCGGTTGGGGAGCGGAGGCGGAGACAGGGTCGAGTTGCCGGTGTTGGAAGGGGTGAGGCGAGCCGCAGCGAGAGAACCGGCCATGATTGCGCTCGAAAGAGAGTTCAGGGGTAGGCTTGTCGTCGACGACATGGGTGTACGTCGCGGGGTGGTACGAGTTGGCGATCCGTTGGTGAGTCGACCTGGCGTGCTCATCGCGGAGGGGGTTCGGCGAGGTGGAACGTCTACCCCCGCCGGCTCCGGCACCGCAGTCTGACCAGACGACGCCGAGACGAAAGTATCATTCGACGAACTGGTGTCCGCAGTCGACGGACGAGGTGCTGACGCCGGCCTGGGGAAGAAGCCTTCCTGAAGCTCGCCCTGGCCCTGACTGTGGACCGTTGCTGTGCCTTTCGGCTTGACTAGTGGCGGAGGAGCCAGTACTTTGGTCCCGGCAGAACCACGAGGTTGAGGGGGCGTTGGCGGCCGCATCTTCGCCCGGACCGCCGGGCGCTCAGGTTTAGGAGAAGCGATTTCGGTCGAGCTGCTCATGACGGCTGGAGGGCTCGAAGGGGCCTGTGAATTCTTAGGTCGTGATCTCCTCGGCTCCGGCGCAGCTGGTGGTGCTTTTGGCTGGACGGTCTTCCGCGTGATGGGAACTCGGGTTGAGGATGAAACCGAAAGAGATTCTGGTGCCTCTTTCGGTGCCTGCTTGGTTCTGCTCTGAGGCTTTCTAGTCTCTTCTGGATCGGCTGGCTTTTGTACCACATTCTTAGGTGACACCGGCGGCTTCACGGGTTTCAAAGCCGGCTGCTTCTCCTGCACGCTGGGTGTAACTCTAGGGATCACTGGCGTAGGCGTGATGGGCCTCGGCTTCGACGACTTGCCAGTCTTTGCCTGTGGGGTGAAATGCTCTGCGACCTCCTTCTGTGCAGTGTCAGGCGCCACCGGTCTCGGTTTAAGCTTGGGTTTGGCCTTGACGGTAGCCTTGTCGTCCTCCTTGCTTGCCATCCGCGCAGCCTTTGCCCTCGTCGGACTCATCTCCCTTTCGGGCGTCAACGGTCTCTGCTTGGGTCTCTTAACCTCTCCGCCGCTCTTCTTGACCGGGTCGACGTCCTCTCCTCGCTCAAACATGCTGATTAAATGCCCCGTCCGCGGTATTGACGTCTCATCGGGGAACTCGGCATCGTCCTCCTCTTCCAAGCTACCTCTCCGTCCTCTCCTGGCGCTGTTCTGCAGCTGTTGCAGCTGGTTCAACTGGGCTGGGGTCAGCGCAGAGGGAGTCGTGTGCTGCGGCTGTGGACTCGGGGACGTGCTCCTTGACGCGGCCAGTGTAGCAGCGATATAGCTCGGGCTTTTCGGGTCGAGTCTCGTGTGCGGCGACAGGTGGGACGGATTTGAAGGACTTGACGCGAGGAAAGGTGACAGCTTGTCTCTGACATCGGATACGCCTCCAAGGGTGGTGCTCGTGGCAACGCTTGTTCCGGTATACTGACGCTGTATGGGACTGATGCTCCTGCTGCTGTCGGCAGTCGCCGCAGCGACCAGACTCGCGCCGATTGTTCGAGGTGTAGAGGCTGGCTTCGGTGGTGGTATGGGCTTCGGTTTCGTCTTGTTAAAGGCTAGATTAGCACCCTTGAGGGCAGCGGCAGCGTCGGAAGCCCCGCGGGGCCTTCCTGTCGGATGGGAGGGAGTGTTGATCATGGCGAAGTAGAGGTAGGTAGACTTGGAAAAGGGCGTATTTTGAACGAGATGAGCGCCACCATCGAAGTCGTTGTCCGTGTTGATGGTCGTGGATAATTAGTTGCTAGGCGATGCTTCAATCATCGTGGACACGCGCGCCGAGATGTCGCCAGAATAGGCAGTCGTAGGAGTAGAGGGGAGGTAGAGAGAGGCCGCACTCGAGCAAACAACCGCAATTACAGTGTAGATTACTCTCTCTCTGTGCCTCTACATGGGTTCGAGTGATGTCAACTCGAGCTCGAGTGCTCTTCTGCGGGGGGGATGGGGAATTCGATTCACAGGTTGGGATGGGATAGGATACAATGTGAATAGCTTAGGATGGAGGATGGGATGACAGTTGGAGAAACGCCCACGAAAGGATGAACAGGTGGCCCGGCCCGGTGACCTTAGCTCACCTGCCCAGGTCTGTTTCTCGCTGGCTGCGCCCATTTCAGCGGATCCTCTTGGCCTGCCAGGGCCTCATTAATCAGCAAGCAGCATTACAGACGAACTCCCACAGCGCACACGTCGCCTATAAGGCTGAGACGTTCCCTCTATCGATAAGGTGCCTCGGCCCTGGAAGCTCCCTCGCCCTCCCTACTGAATAAGGTGCTAAAGGTACCTACACCAGGAATGCATGCTGGGAATAAAATGACTGCAATGCAAATTCCACGAGCACAAGCCCCAGCGCGCGCCAGCAAACTATCGAATGTAATGCAATGTGAATGACGCGTTTTGCATGGGGAGCTAACTTGCGGCAGAGCTTTAAGACAATCAACACAGGACAGTGTCTGGCCAGGGGTGCAGAGCTCTAGACCAGGGGCTGCTCCAAGGAAACAGCAACCTCGGCCGAAGATCTCGACATCACCGGCGTCATAGTCACCTCTGCGATCGACATGGCCCTGGCTAGGTACCTTTGGCAGAACCAAACCTCAGACAGTTTTAGAATAAAAGCCTAGCTTGTTTTCTCTCCTGTTTCCTCTCGAGTCTGTGTGTTGAATCGGTTCTAATGTTTAGCTCCTATCCCGACCCATGCTGTCGGGTCACTCCCTCGCAATCCAGTCCAGTCTACTTCACCAATGACGTCCAACTCTTCACTCGGGCCCCTCGGCTTCGCCATGGAAACAAGACTCTATTTTACATTACTCAAGTACGTGATGCTCGCATCATCCATTTTTACTACCTTACGAAATTGCCTACTAATCATTGCTGGCTTAATCGCAAAAGGTGTCAGGAGAAACCCGACGCCCACAAAACAACACTCAAAACATGAATCTTCGTCGGTGGCCGACGGACAGCGAAAGCAAGACCCAAACTCCATTGCTTCCCAGCCTCCCGTGCTTGCTTGCCTGCTATCCTCCGATGAGGTATCATCGAGCCCTCTCCATTTCCCAGCGGGTATGTTCAACGCCAATTGGCATGGCCAACAACCGCGTGTCCTGTCCGTGACGGACAGACGGCTCGAACCAGAGCCGAGATATGCACAAGAAAAGGAGAACCCTTTGGCTTCTCTGCGAAGGCAAAACCCGAGCCCAGAAAAATAGTAACGACACTAGAAGAAGAAGAGGCGAGTTTTCGTCCATGGACATACTGGCAAAGACAGTTAGTAGCCGTCCTCGTCCGTCCACTCGCTGCCCGAGATGATGCGGTTGCCCTCGCCGTCAATGTACGCATGCCCAGCATGCATCTGCGGCGGGAATCCACGCTGCCTCTTGAGGTCGTTCGACTCTGGAGGGTAGCCTGTTTCCGGCTCGAAACGCTTGCCTCTGGCCGCCCTCACCTTGGCGTAGTACGTGTCTGTCGCGTCCTGCTCCGGTTCGCTGGCATCGTCAAACGTCTCCCAATTTTCCGAGCCAGTCACGTTACTCGAGCCGTTGGACGAGTTGGAGATCTGGCGGGGTGGCGGTGCTTGGGGGTACGAGGGAGGATGTTGTTGCCGGATGGTCGAGGAGTGGTAGTCGTGCATGGAGTTCTGGGAGTGGTGTGATTGTTGCGATGCGTGCGATGCATGCGACGCGTGTGATGCGTGGGAGACGTGCGACAGTGTCGAGTTGGCTCTCATCAGGCGCGGTTGTTGGTTGTCGTTATATACGTCTTCCAGTTCAACCTGGCGCACGATGCTGGAACCGAACCCTCCCGACTTGTACGAGGCAAGCGGAGTCTCGAGGCCGACGGCGTGCAGGTCTCTCATCTTTGGCGGAGGAGCACGCAACTGGGGAGCTCCACGAATCGTGGCATACGCTTCAATCCTCGACTCGGGCCTTGGATTGTTGCCGTTTTTCAGGTTGGACAGAGGAGCGCGGGCTGGTATCCTAGACGGGCTTCCGGGTCCTTTGGGCAGGGTGCCATAGTTGCTGTGTATGTTGCCGAGCGAGGAGACTGGTCTGGGACTGGTGGGAGGTTGGGCGTGGGCAGAGATGGGCCTCGCCTGCGATGCCACGTTCATATTGTTGGCACTGCGCTTGGTCGTGGGACCGTTGGCCACGGGTGTCTTGGCTCCGTTACGGGTAGGCGGTCTGACAGCCGAGCTGACGCTATTCGCGCGGCTGTGGCCGCCTCTGGGCTTCGTGGCCGACGCCATCTGTCCAGCGCCGGGCGTCTTCGACCGCGGGCCAGGTGCTCTGTCCTCGGTCTCGAGCACGTCCAGGTACCTGTCGCCATGGACCAGGAATGGACGGCCGTAGTCGTCCTCGAAGCGCTCCAGAACCTGGCGCAAGTCGGCGGCGACCTTGGGCAGCTCCTTGGCAATGCGCTTGCGCATCTTTTCTTCTCTGAGGAGCTTGCCGGGATCGCGTCTCTCGCCCTTTTGACCGCGCATCATGAGACGCGAGGCGTCCTGGCTGGAGGCAGCAAGCTCGTCCCGGTCGTGGGTAAGGCTTTTGTGCTTGTCGATGAGGGCGAGTGTGGGTGCGCGCTGCTCCTTGAGCACCTCGAGTCTGGCGATTTCCCGCTCGTGGGCTTCGAGGAGGGCGTCGCTGTACACATCAGAAAAGGCGGGAGTGAACTCGAGCATCTCGTCCTCGGAGAGGTAGAGGGCATCCCACAGTTCCTGCAGCTTGCAGCGGGCATCCTCGACGAAGAGGTGCAGGTTCTGTCTCTTGAGCTCGTTCAGGCGTGCGAGCTCGTCCTCGAACTCGTTGATCTGGCGCACGCCGCAGCCTCGGTTGCTGTTCAGGAAGCTCTTTCTCTCTCCCATGTCGACCTCAAGCTTCTCCCAGAGAGCCTCAACAGCGGCGCGCAGATCCTTAAGGCGCTTCTCGCGGTTCTTCTTTTCGTCCGACAGCTTGTCGCGCTTTGCCTTGAGCCGCGCAATATCCTCCTCGTGTAAACCCAGCTGCTCTGGTGCATCTTTGTAATACTTGACGATGGCGCCGTCTGTTTGGGCTTGGGGTGTGCCTAGTTCGGCCCAGAGCTGAATGGTGTGCTCGCAAAGGGCCTTAACCGTTGCGACGCGGCGGGTATACTCTTCGTAGACTCTCGTAAACTCATTGTCGAGCTTCTCCACGTAGGCGGGCGATAGGTCGAAGTTGGGCGGGAGGGACTGGTTCGGTCCCGTCGGGGGGAGTGGGATCTGGACAAAGGTGGGTTCGAGATGCGACGAGTACGATTCGAGTGCTTCGACAAGCTCTGGGTGCATGATCAGCATCACGTGCGGTATTCACTGCTCCCCGAGGAAGGAAGGCGACTTACTCTGGACCTGGGCGAAGCGCTCTTTGTGCAACCTGGTCATTTGCACGTGTCTCTCCTTGAGGCTCTTCAAGCAGCGCGTCAAAGGGTAGGTGATGTTGATCTCTTCGCTGTCGCGACGACCACTGATGGACGCCTCCATCTGGCGGATGTTGTTAATCATGCGCTCGGCTTCCTCGACCATCTCTTCCTTTTCGGTAGTGACCAATCGGACCTGGTCGGTCAGGGCCTTCGACAGAGCCTCGAAGAGCTGTCGCGGGCATGTCAGCATTCGAAAGGAGGGTATTTTGCTGGGTAAGAGCGTACGTCTGCTTCGCGCGCTTCCCGATCATGACTGGGAACTCCAATCTCGTCGAAGAGGCCGTGCAGCTGGCCGATGATGGTGTTGACCTGCTGGGACAGGTAGCTGGTATCCATGGCGTTGAAGTCGACAATGCGGCGAGTAGAGTAGGCGCAAAAGTAAGGTAATGTCGATTCGAAAGAGCAAAGTAGCAATATCGATTAGAAAGTGTGGCGTTGGTCAAAAGAGTGGGTGCAGCGCAAAGGCTGAATGAGGCGTTGTTTGTCCGATGCTATTCGCGGCGGGGATCCAGCGGAAGGCGTCGGGGTTTTTTTTCGGTTCGTTTGTTTACGTTCAGGTTCTCAGGCACAGAGCGAATGGTCACCGAGAGAAATGCGACTCGGGGTGCATCGTCTAGAAAGTAGCAAAAATAACCGAAATAATGGTGGATGGAATCAGCAGTCTCCGTGGTATCTCGAATTGCCTGGAGTTCTGGTGTCAGAGACTGCGATTAGTCGGTGATGTCGTTTGGTGATGGGAAGGGGAGGAGGAAAGAAGGTGAGAAGGGCGAAAGACGATAAGATGAGTGAGAGAAAGCAAGGGCGTAAGAATGAAGAAGGCGCAAGTGAATGACTGCAAGCGTGGAGAGAAAGTGGAATCGGAGGAAAGCGATGTGATGGGCCAGGATTTAGCGGGCTGTCCTGTTTAGGCTCACTTGGTGGGACCGTCGTCAGGGCAACTGCAGCTCCCTCTGTGGTGTACCTAACGCTTTGCGCTGATGTGCCTACGAATTGTGTACCTTGCCGCCGTGGGTGCGCTGGAGTCGGGAAGCGACAGGGCTGTTTTGGTGGTGGGTTTCAGGAACAGCTACCCCGCCATTGGCTGCCTATCGTCCGAATCCATGCTTTAGCGCCCTGTCGCCTGTCTGTCACCACGACCAGTTCAGCTCACCTCGGCCAAGCTCGGTGTGGTGCTGTCTTTCTTAGGTAAGCGAAGTCTTTACCTCGAGGTTTTGGCCATTGACATTCTCCATTTCCCTGTCCACGACGGTGTTTCTCAATGTCTTTGTTTCATTGCGATCCTTCTTTCTTGTCACGCCTAGGACACCCACGCCTACTCTCATCTCTCCGTCGACAACCCGAGCCTCATCCACGTCCGACAACCTGTGACCCGGCTGCGATGCAAACACTTGGATAATCGAGCCGCCCGCAGTAGTGTGAAGCATGAGCCCCTCTCCCTACATCAGTAGTACGGCCAACCCCAGTAGGCATCCGCTTTGTTTACATTGGCTCATGGCCGCTTGACTGGGCCATCGGATCGTCACCCCAGCCCGGCGGCCAATGGGGAGTTTCTTGACCTGACCTTGACCTAGTTTTTACCTTGTTCTCTGCAGTCAATCCTGCTGCAAGTCATCCTCAGCTGCGGATTGCCCACGAGTAGAGGGGCTCGCATGGCATGGCATGGCATGGCATCGCATTCTACACTCGTACGCATCGGATGCTCTTCTGCAGCAAGATGGAGTCTCTTCCTGCATCCCCAACCACCAACAAGACGCCCAAAATCAAGAAACCCATCTCGTCATTTCGGCTCTTTACCATCCCATGCCATTTCTCCCCTGCCCTGCCCCATCCTCCAGTGGGCGCGAGCCTGTAAGCGGTGAGATGCAGCTTCTCTCTCACCATGGTGACGGCCGGAAACCTTGCTTCTCATGCATTGTTGTCCGAGTGTCCACTGCACACGCGTTTCTTATTCTTCACGATGTTTGTTTCTTCTCCGTCAAGTCATTGTGTTGTCATTGTGATTTCGGCCGTGTACCGTCCATGCTTCTCTCGCGAGATTACCTGGCAAATACAGAGTGCTGCTACCTTTCTCTTTGCCCCACGTCCCATATCATTCGACCCATGCTTCTTCCATTTCCCCTCTCGAATCCCCAGACTCGATCCAGCCGAGCGCTCAGCATCGTCCTTCCCAGCCTCGTCGTCGTCGGGACCCAGGTTTGATCCTCGCCCAGCCACCCAGCCAGACCCGGCACGGCTTAGGCCGAACGCTAGCAGCCTAGACTCTTGGGTCGGCACATTGTTCTCTGGCTCGTCGTGGACTTTTGTTGCTCTGTCTGTACTTCGCCCGACGTCATCGTTGCCGGGCCAGGTCGCATCGTCCTCGGTCTTCCCTGTCACAAACAGGCTAACCGATTGAATTGACAATGCTCCGAGTCCAGCCGGACGACACCAGAGTCGAATGCGAGGTTTATCGAGAGCACCCATGAGGATAGATGAGCAAACACCAGCCACTTCTGATAGCATATTCCAGCCTCTTCTAAATCGTTCAAGACTGGCACTTACTTGGCAACAAGCAGCGACTTCCACGGGGCTTCGAGACGACTGTTCCATCGCCGCGACTTTCGCCTAGTCTCTTGTTTTTCGAGCCTAAATGTCTATTTTTGTCATTCTTATCCCACCAAGATGAAGCATAGCCCTTCAGGCAGTCACACTCTGCCACTAAGAGATTGACAAGTTCATTTTATCTGTTGTGGTTAAACGCTGATCAACTAATGGTCATCAAGAGCGCAGGACGAGATTGCAAGTACTGCATCCATACAGAGATGCTCGATCGAACAATCTGCATTCCAGCTATTGCTCCACAGCGCCACGCGAGATATGTCTTGCAGTTGTTTGTTTCCCTAGACCCTAGAGCAGATCAGCAACCGAACAGAAAAAATTGACAAGTGAGAACGTAGTCGCACATCGCACAAGTGCACATGCAGTTTCCATCGCGCAATGTCCGTCGTCCATCATGCCCCAACTATGCGCGCTCTGCTGCAAGTTCCTCCTTCACATATCACCGGCGCTTCCCTTTGTGAAGTCCCCTTCTCCACGTTCTCTTCGGCGGATTTTGTCGATGCTTCATGTCTCGCGCGACGTCGGCGGAGATATCCCGCCGTACCAAGGGCAATGACTCCCACCGCTACGCCGACGCCGATTCCCGCCTTGGCGCCATCGCTGAGGCCGTTCGATGACTGACTGGAATCGTTCATTGAAACTCGATTCTGGTGATTGCGCTTGTCGGGTGTCCGTGTGATTGACGCAGTGGGAGTGAGATGGGACAGTTCTCGAGGGCGAGAGGATATAACATTGAGTATGTGACAAACATGTCATGGTTGAACAAGATCCAAATGACCGTGGCGTATCTGATTTGCACATCGGCATGGGAAGAATGATTTGCCTGCATCATGAAAGCACCTTCCTAATAGAGTCAGTGTTGGCTGCTGATGTGCTGACACGTCCCATTCGTCTAGAGCTGGCGGAATCATGTTGGGATCGCTTTACGCCGCTTACCTATCGGCTCACCTGATGACAATTGAGGCATCAAACGATGTGTAAAAAGTAATTGCCTTTTGTCCCATTGTAGTATGCGTGCGTGTAAGGGGTCATCCGATCGCCACGCTGTCGAGAGTGTCATCCGAAGAACAGATAGCCACATTGAGACCGACATGGGTTCCTCAATAAGAACCACAGATTTTGAAGTTGAGAATTCGAGGACCACCGCCCATTCTCCTCCGAGGGAGAATCGGACAGAGTCGACAGGAGTTGAAGCTCTGGACCGTCCACGGTCATCGTCGTAAGCTGCCTTGTGGGAACTGCTGACGAACGTGGGGTACTTGGTTTATCCCTGAAAGTGCGCGGTTCAAGTTTTGTAGCTTTGTGATTGGGCCGCATGTAAATCGCCCTCCTATTTAACGTTGACGATCCCTTCAACAGTGGATGACATTGAAACACCCGGGCAAGGGGCCGCTATGGAACTGGAATGGACTACTTTTCGCCGGAACAGTGTTGATGTGCAAAGGAAACGTCAAAGTTGTTGCTTCATTTGGCGACTTTAGGAAGTTTATTTGAATTAACCGAGTGTCATGATGACCCCAGTTGGTCCTAAACGACGTGATGGTTCGCCCCTGGCAGGCTTTGCGGTGCAACCTCCAATCTATTCGCATCGCTCTCGAAATTCAGGGATGGAAAAGTGGACGTTGCGTGTTAAGTTTGTTCGTGTGAGTCTTTTGTTTAAAACAACACATTCTGTACGCCAAAAAATATTTCCAATGTCTTTTTTAGTTATCCAAGTTCTATTCGACTCTGTCATTCGCTCTTTCATTCCTTTTCTCCGTCCTTTCATTCGTTAATATCACATTTCATCATGCTCTCCAACATCCTGCGAGCTTGTCTCGCGACCTCGCTGCTGGTCCAGCCCCTGAACGCAGGCCTAATCCCAGTCCGACGACAGTCTCAGTCCACAACTTTCAAGTCCACCGGCAACCCCATCCTCGCCGATGGCTCCGTGTACTCGGCCGACCCGGCACCGCTCGTCGTCAACGACACGCTGTATATCCTCTCCGGACGTGACGCGGCCGGCCCGGTCGAGAACGGCTTCGTCATGAACGAGTGGCAGATCTTCGAGGCCAAGAACCCGGACCCGGCCGGCGCGGACTGGACCCTCCACCGCGACGTCGCCCAGCCCGAGTCCATCTTCTCCTGGGCCACCGCCGGCACCGCCTACGCCAGCCAGATCGTCCAGGGCCCCGACGGCAAGTTCTACCTCTACGCCCCGGTGACCCAGAAGAGCACCTCCGCAAAGGACCCCTTCGCCATCGGCGTCGCCGTCTCAGACAGCCCCCTCGGCCCCTTCAAGGACGCCCACCCCTCCGGTCCCATCATCTCCCAGACCGTCCCGGCCCCCGGCAACGACATCCAGAACATCGACCCCACCGTCCTCGTCGACGACGGCAAGGCCTACATCTACTTCGGCACCTTTGGCACCCTCAAGGGCTACGAACTCGACACCGACATGGTCACCATCAAGGGCGACGTCGTCGACGTGCCCAACCTCACCGGCTTCTTCGAGGCCCCCTGGCTCACGAAGCGCAAAGACACGTACTACATGCTCTACGCCGCCAACAACGCCGGCGCCGACTCCCCCTGCACCCCGACGAGCTACCACGCCTGCCTCGCCTACGGCACCGCCGAGAACCCCCTCGGCCCGTGGACCTTCCGCGGCGTCTTCCTCGACATCGTCTCCTCCACCACCTCCCACCCGGGCGCCTACGAGCTCTCGGACGGCACCTGGGGTCTCGTCTACCACACCCGCGACGCCGACGGCGGCACCCACTTCCGCCGCAGCGTCGCCATCGACACGCTAACCTGGGACGACGCGGCGAACCCCCCGGCCATCAACAAGGTCGCGCAGACCAAGCGCGCCGCCGCCGCCGGCGCGTCCAAGGAGCCCACGCGCAACGTCGCGCCCAAGGCCGCGGCCTCGTCGGCGGACGAGGTGCCCATCCAGTACTGGATAAAGGCCGTCAACGACGGGCGCGTCGAGGAGGCGCCGCTGCCGCCCGACTACTGGTCCTCGTACAACGACAAGCAGTCCCCGCAGACGAGCACCCTCACCCTCACCTGGAACGCGACGCAGGAGCTCAACGGCGCGGCGGTCGCCTTCTTCGCCGACCAGCCCGCCGGTTCGGATGTTGGAGTCGCGCCGCCCGCGGGCTGGAAGTTGGAGTACAAGGCGGCCGGCGGTTCTTGGACGGCCGTCGAGGTTTCTGGCGGGTACCCCGCCGAGGTCACGGACGAGCCGGCCGAGGTCAAGTTCGCGCAGGTCTCGACGACGGCGCTGAGGGCCGTGTTGACCGCCTCGGGCAGCGGGGGCCAGTTTGCTGGCGTTGCGGTCAAGGAGTTCTTTGCCTTTGCTCCCACGGCGGCGTGAGAGAGATGAAGAGATGGTACTTTTCTGTTGTTCATATAGGCACGCGTACAATACCAGTTTGAAGTGGCACGTCAAATTGAAGCTCATCCAAGAGTCCTGTCATCATCGGGTGAATAATGGCTGCCTGGCCGTGTGAGCTGAGGGTAACGGCATGTATGGGACAGAAACCAACAGAAACCAACAGAAACCAACAGAAATCATATGAAATCAGAGTTTGAGATGTGCAAAAAGCGTACGTTGTTTTATGGGTATATACGGAAACGGATCCAACATTTGCTGTTTGATCCTTGGCGATGCTGTGAGGGTAAAGGGTTTGAACCCATCGCTGGGGCCTGGCAACCTCGGCAGCTTCATACGCTCGACACCAGTAGCGGTTTCCCACGTTGTTTTAATTGTTGATAGTTCCCATCTTGAATTCTCAGTATATGTGCGGCTTCTTTTCTCAGCTAAGATGAGTGACTGTCATATTCTACCCTGTGAGGTTGTTGTATTACATTACGCTAGAAACATTCCCGATTGGTTCAAAAATCAGTTTCTCCCTAGTCCATCTATACATACAGCTCCTCTCTCGCAACGAACTCACGAAATACCGCCTGACGGTATGTGTAAGTACTGATATACCTGTGATATTTCCTTAAATGCAGTAAATGTGAGTGTGAGACCTCATCGAGCCCTAGGCTGAGTATCAAAGATGGGTTTGGTGTCGTATACTGATCCGGGCCCTGACCAGGTACGATTAAAGATTTAATTGAGTAAATTAGTTGGGCATATGAAAATCTCATAGTTTTCCAGTCGCATCTCCATAGGGGCTCAGCAACTCCGTCAACGTTCACTTTCATCAATAACCTCCGTTACTTGGGAAGAAGATTCATGATACCTTTATGCATGATTTTCTCTCACATGAGGCTGCCTGCCTGTAAGCCACTTACTTATGCACAATCATTGCGAGTGACGTGCTCAATGCATCTTACAGCTTCTTAGCCGAGCGGCCCGACTAATTGAGAAGCGTATCACCTTGGTAACTATGAGACAGCCTGAAGCGGATCAGTATGTAAGAAAGCGCCGAGGTGCGATGAAATGAGTGCCAAGGTTCTATGAGCGGAAGTTGTACAAACTCTCAACTCAATCATCCAATTGAGCGTTCTGTGAAGATCATGTGACTACTAGAGACTGCTCAAGATTCGACCCTAATCAATCATTAAGTTCACGGTCTCTCACGAACCTTCGTGACCTTGATAAGCATCAAATATGGTCGTTTACAAGTACATCCACACATCAGGCGAGGACCAAATATTTCACAAGCCATCGCACGATAAAATTCCACAGCATGTGACCTGTTAGTTTCAAGGTGCTCAAGTTCCAACAACGCAGTCGCTGCCGCAATATGCTTTCTCTGAGCTGAGCCATCTAGACTACTGCTCCAAGTTTACCTCGTGTAGGCCACTTGACATGTAGCTGGTTCGCCTTGCTCTCATCTCACGAACTCCTCTGTCGTCGAGATGGATCGTCTAGCTGCTCCAGACGTTTGCGTCTCGCCACGTAGCTGAGGCGGAGTCAGCTCGGCTTCGCGCCACGTTGACAGACAAACTGGGATATTGCCAGTTCCATCACAGCAAAGGGCACTGAGCCGAGGAATTAAGACTGATGCGCACTGCTATTTTCCGATCTGTGGTAGATCATACACAACCCCGGTCCAGACCCCCTCCTGGGAGGTCTCTGGGACGCCCAGACTCGTTGGTTGACGAACACATGGCTAGACCATGCAGCCTCGGGCTAGAACAGTGTGAAAGCTGGACATGTTGAACGTGCCCTTGTCCAACGACACTTCTGTCCCTACTTTGACTGCATATTCCAGAAGATGAGATAACAATCAGACTGCACACGCTAGAGGGCGCTTCTGCATGCCAGAACAATGGCATGACAGTCCGTTCCGGCCGTTGGACCACGTTCCGGGCCGGGCTCTGTCGAGCTTCTCGAGCTGCACCGCTGCAGAAAGGCACTCTCGTGAACCCACAGACGGTGCTAAGATGCCTCTGGGAGGCACATCCCGGACTCGACAAAAAGTCAAGAACCCAGCGCACGTCAGTATGTGTGTCGTAAGGCGAAGCGCGTCCATGCAAGCACAAACTCAACGGCGCCCAACCGACGTCACATCTGAAACGGTCACAGATGAACCCGCGCGGAGCAAACGTCCCTCGCCCGCCCAGATATCAAGGTGGGCGGCGCCTCGATCTGACGCCTGGCGGATGGATGGCCAGGCGCAAGGGGGAAAGGAAAAAAAAAAAAAAAAAAAGGTGGAAAATGCTGTTAGGCCTCAGAAAGCCCCGTTTATGCTTTCTCGCCTGATTCCGAGAGGGGCGTATTTGTATGCGTGTGAAGTGATAAGAGCATGTTGAATCCTCCCAACCATCGTCCGTTGCCGACACGACAAGACACGTTCAACCCGTCATTATTACATGATGATGGATACCATCAACGACGCCATCAAGCTGTGCCGGATCGCCCTCTCGGCGCGGAAGCTGCAGGAGATCAACTACGGCAAACAGCCGACGCAGGTGACGCTGTTCTGGCAGCTGGTGGTGCTCTCGCGATACAACAAATGCACGCCGCTCTTCACAACGTTTGCAGGAGGTATGTTTTCCCAGCAACGGACGGACGACATGGCGAAAGCAATCAACGACTGAAGCCCTGTTTGTCGAACCACAGTTTGGTCCGCCCTCCTCGCGGGCGCCAACGAGATTGCCAAGCCGGACTCCCTCACCCAGCCGGCCTTTGTCTTCCGGCAGACGGCGCTGTGCTTCCTCTCGGCGTACACGTTCTGCGGCGCCGGCATGGTCTGGAACGACTACGTCGACCGCGAGATCGACGCAAAGGTTGCCCGCACAAAGGACCGGCCGTTGGCGTCGGAAAAGGTCACGACGATCGACGCCATGCTGTGGATGGTGCTGCAGCTCTTGATATCGCTGGCTCTCGTGCACAAGATTCTCGACGGAAAGGATGTGTAAGCCCGTGTCTCTTCTCCCAACGTCCCTCTCGTCATATCATCACATAACTGACAGTTGTGTGTCTTCACCGCAGGTGGAACCACATGCTCCCCGTCATCGTCGCCTCGATCCTGTACCCCTTTGGCAAACGCGCCAGCTCCCGCCGCCTGCGCGTCTACCCGCAGTACATCCGGGGCTTCACCATCGCGTGGCCCGCCATGCTCGGCCG
This sequence comes from Colletotrichum trifolii, assembly GCA_004367215.1. Lineage (NCBI taxonomy): Eukaryota > Fungi > Ascomycota > Sordariomycetes > Glomerellales > Glomerellaceae > Colletotrichum > Colletotrichum trifolii. The sequence continues at coordinate 33,692 of RYZW01000250.1, read as the reverse complement.
GGCCGCCATCCACGGCCGCCACGAGACCTTTGACGAGACGGCCCGCCAGTGCCTGCCGCTGTGCACCATGGTCTTCTTCTGGATCGTCTACCTCAACACGGCGCACAGCTACCGCGACGCCGTCGTCGACGACCGCAAGACGGCGCGCGTGCACTCCTTCTACACCGTCGCCGGCCGCAACTTCCACCGCTTCCTCGTCGCCCTCGTCAGCCCCGTCGTCCTGTGCCTGCCGCTCTACCTCTTGCGCTTCGGCTCGTTGTGGCTGTGGTGCAGCTGGATGGGCGTCTGGTGCGCCACCATCGCCTCGCAGCTGTCGCAGTTCGACCCGAACCGGCCGTCCAGCGGGAGCAGCGTGCACAAGAGCAACTTTGTGCTGGGACTGTGGACGGTTGCCGCGTGTGCCGGGGAGGTGCTGCTCAACGATATCAAAGCCCACGGGCTGTCATGGTGATGGGGAGATTGGCTGGTGCGCGCTGTTTTCTGTTGTTTTTGTATCTTGTCCTTTTTTTTTTTTGCGTCGCAGAGATACCAGAGACTGCCTAGTCAAGCGTCGCGTATGAAGTTGCCGAATAGTTGGCAATGGCACCTGATTAAACACCGTCATTGTTTGAGGCAATGTTGACGAAAGAAACAAAATGTCTGCAAGAGCACGGTCGCTTTTGAAGAAATGACGAGGGATTTCCTGTTTCGTTGAGATAAGGCAGACAATCGCTATAGTGGACTTAGACATTGTCGACTCTTGTGGCCCAGTATGCCGTCTTCTGTCTCAACGAGTCTGGTGATGTGCATCCTCGTAACTTAGCAACAGTATAGCACCTCTATTGCAAAGGCTAGTGTATCGACGGCTATTATCATAATGTAAATTATCACAATGACTTCTGAACCATGGAACTCCTTGTTGGTTAGGCGGCGCTCGACATTTTTTGCTGAGATAATGTGTCGCGAGGTCTTCAAGACAGGGTCTTAGTTTAGACGTCTCTGCGGGTGGCTTCGAGGTTTGTGTAACCTGAGAGCTTTGCTTTCCCAAATCAATTAGTTGTTCGAGCCGGATAATTACGCTGGAAACCTAGCCGCCGCCGACTGCCCTCACGATAATGTATCCGCGAGTGTTCAACCAAGGACTAGTAGAATAACAGGTCTCGTAAGGTGTTGACTTTGCTGCAGTTGTTCCAGCTTCAACAAGCCTTGGACCACCTGCCACGTTGACCTGATTATATCCAGGGTTGGGTGATATCTCAACAGCATCATCACATGTCAAAGACGCCAGGAATCAACGGCTCCCCAAAGTATCAAAGACTGAGACGGATGGAATTGGACAAGTAGCACTTCCACCATACTTTACTCATGTATCAGGTGACATCTAGTTATCCCTGGACGGTCTCACTCTTTCGATAGGCACCACGAGTACACGCTTCCATTCTAGATAGGTCACGTCAGAGGCGATTGGGTTGAGGCCGACTCTGGGATAGCGTTTGTCCCAATGAGCAAAAAGTCTCGACAGATTGTGTGGTTGCGTGATTTCATACTTGGATACCAGCACTTGTGTAGATGGACGGACATACGCACAACGCTTGACGCGCGCGTAGGGCTTGTGGTGGTTGAACCAAGATGCGCAAAGTCACCTCGAGTGAGGTTTCAAGAGGACGGAAACACAACAAGCCACGTCCAGGACAAAGCCTGCAGCAACGCAGGCAAGTCTCGCCGGCTTGGCCAGCCCACGGAACGTCGGGAACGGCTGAGCTTACTGAAGAGGGGATATTCATGGCAGGAATCACCTTGGGTCTCCCGCGAGCGCTTGTACGCCGGCCATGTCCATAGGCGGCTAGAACAGCGAGCAGCGAGCATTTGATCTCCGTTCGTCCCAGCAGCATCGTCGACCGACGGAGGCGCGGGTCGTTCTGGAACACTGCGCTTTATCGGCTGCTCGTCAGCATACACACCACCACTCGCAGGCTTCAGACACGACGTGAAGCCTGAATGCAGAGACGCAGGCTTCAGGAGACGGCTTGTTTCTGACTCGGCCAACTCATCCGATTGCCTGTCAAACATCTGAATCTAGCCGGAATCTGTGCGTTCCCCAGCGACATGTGGCCGAAACATCCCGCAGGAACGTGCGTACGACGACGAACCCATCAAACGTCGCTCAAAGACACCCTCACAGAGGAAAGATACAAACTCTGCGTGAAGCCGCGCCCCCCCTCCATGTGCGAGAGAGTTCTGCCGCCCTGTCCAGGCAAGCGTATCCCCTGCAACACCCGTGATGTCATGCCCAGAAGCTTGCCAGGACGAGACTTCATGCACAGGACACGAGTTTTCCCTGCGCGTGAATCCGGTAAAGGGGAGCGGGGGAGCGCCACGGGAATCCGAAATCCGTAGGACCACGTCGAGTACGAAGGTTCTCGACCGTTTCACCGGACTGAACGGCCCCTGATTCGACATGTTCAACTCCCGACGAGGGCCATACGCCGCCTGGCTGGCCCCTCACACCATCCGGGGACCAAAAGTCAATGATAACCCAAGACGCGAGTCACCAGAAGGGGGTGAGGTGAGGTTCGAAAGAGGAAACACGAAGCTCCGATGACACGAACCACATTGCGGCTCTCGCCGTGGGTGTAGCTTGTCCGGTCCTCGTTCACAGCCCGAGGCAGAAGCGGTTTCTGATGCGACTCGCGTTGTGAGCGAAGACGGTCCTTTTAATGAAGCGGTCGTCCTGCCGACTTTTCGAGTCCATCACCAAGTAGACACACATACACACACACACACACACGTCACAGCTCTTCAACAAAGTCAAGCTTCTCTTCAACAGTCCAGCTTCAACCCCCGTCTCACCACTACCTACTTCTACTTGCAGCATTCCCTCCCTTCCGTCATCTCCCCCTTGCGATAAATCACACAACATGAGCGCCACCTCCGTCGTGACGACCCAGATGAGCAAGGGCAAGGTCAAGCTCTCCGGGGCGCAGGAGACGCTCCTCCTGACGCTCTTTGCGCGGGCAAAGGACGCCGAGTCGCCCAACCCCATCCTCCACGACCAGTACGCCCTCGAGATTGTCAACCTCATCCGCGACCAGGGCTACGACTTTGACCGCACCAGCCCGGGCCTCCTCGACCAGCGCAGCTTCTCGGCGCCCGTCGCCGTGCGCGGCCGCATGCTCGACATCTGCACCGAGAAGTTCCTCCAGCGCCACAAGGGCCCCGCGACGGTGCTGCACCTCGCCTGCGGCATGGACTCGCGCTGCCACCGCGTCAAGTGGCAGGGCGAGGGCCGCGTCTGGATCGACTGCGACCGCGAGGAGGTCGTCGAGCTGCGGCGCCAGGTCATGCGGGACCCGGACGTCGGCGGCGGCAAGGGCGGCGGCGAGTACCGCCTGATCCACCCGGACATCCACGACGACGACTGGCTGCGCGACGCGGGCATCCCGACGGACCGCCCCGTGCTCGTCGTCTTCGAAGGGTTGACCATGTACCTGACGCGGGACGAGATGTACGGCCTCGCGCAGAGGATCGTCAACTTTTTCCGGCGCCACGGCGTCCGCGGCGAGATGCGCTTCGACGCCATCGGCTCCGTGGCCTACTACGGCATCAACTACGTCCTCAACGCGCCCTTCAAGAGGATGGGCACGCGCTTCCACTGGTGCATGGACGACCCGCGCACGCTCGAGAAGAACGTGTCCGGGCTGAAGTTCAAGGACCGCATCTTCTGGACCCCCGAGCTGTTCCGCTTCGGCGCCATCGGGCTGATACTCGGCTTTCTGACGTGGTTTGTCGACCTCTTCGCCATGGCGGGCATCCTGGGCGCCGGGTACGGATACGAATTCTGAGGGGGGGGGGGCGTTGGGCGTGGGACACACACACACACACACACACACACACACACACACACGAGGCAGACGGACGGACAGATGACGGGTGGCAATGGCCGTGGCCAAAGGTACAGACAGGCGTTGTTGTAAATGTAATTTCTTCTGGCATGCAAGACACGAGTACAAAGACGATTCGCAATAAACATTCTCATCACACACTACCACCTCCATGAATAGCTGATCGGGGGGCATCGTCATGTCTACGAGAGCTTGGGAGAAACCTTCACCTCCACTTGTTGTCCCAGCCAGCCTGCTCAATGGCAAACGCAATGGCCAGCTCCGAGAACCTCGCCATGTGCGCAAAGGAAAAGTAGCCGTAGTCGTCGTCGACGTCAATGGTGTCCTTGGAGGTGTGCACGTAAGGGTCGAACTCGCCCGGGAAACCTCCGGCGACGGGGTTCCCCTCCGAGGCAAAGGTGGCGGGGAAGCCGAGCTTGGTGTAGGACATGTAGTCCGACCCGGCGCCGGGCATGAGGTCGTACACGCTCGTCGTGATGTTGATGTACTCGGTGCTCAGGTCCACGGCCCACGCCGTCAGGGGCGCGTCGGCGTCGGTCCTGATGAAGCCGATGGACTCGGTGGCGTTGCGGCCGACAAAGGCCGTCATGTCCAACTCCATCATGGCGCCGATGCTGGCGCCCTCCTTCTTCTTGTAGGCCGCGACGTCCTGGCTGCCCAGCAGGCCGCCCTCCTCGGCGGCGTACCAGTGGAACTCGACGGGCCCCTCCGCGGGGACGAAGCCGCTCGCCGCCAGCACGCGGAAGGCCTCGAGGATGCTGACGGTGCCGGAGCCGTCGTCGTCGGCGCCCGGGGCCGGCAGCAGGGGGAACAGGTAGTTGGCCGAGTCCTGGTGGGCGCCGATGATGGTCAGGGGTTTGGACAAGTCGCGGACCTTGGGCTCGAAGCGGGCGATGACGGACGACTGCGCAAAGTCGTGGGTGAAGTACTCGAGCGAGATGTGGGTGTGGTAGGGCGCGTCGGCGATGATGTCGGCGACGTGGTCGTGCAGCCACTGCGAGCTCTCCTCGCCCGTCGGGCCGTCAAAGTAGCGGTTGTAGAAGCCCGAAAGGTGGGTGAGGACGTCGCGCATGCGCGTCTGGTTGACCTTTGGGAAGAGGGGTCTGACGAGGCGCTGGTGGGCGATCTTGGGCAGGTCTGGCGTCGTCCGAGTCAGTATGCGCACGGAGAGGGAGAGGGAGAGGGAGAGGGAGAGAGACAGAGCCTCAGCCTCGTCAGATGGGTTGAAAAGTCATACTGGCTTTGCCGGACCACACGTTGGCGGCGTCGTCGGCGGCGTAGAGGTCCTGGTGCTTCGTAATGTCGCGGAACTTCTTGCCCTTCTGGCGGAGACGCAGCTTGTCTCCCTCGGTCATCCACTCGGCCTTCTTCTCGCCAAAGACGTGAATCAGGCGTGGCTCGGCGAGCTGGGCCGCCTTTTCCGGCTGCAGATGGATGAGGGCATCGACGGGGTCCGGGTAGGCCTCCAGCGCGGCGGTGATGGCTTCGTCGACCTTGTGGACCTTGACGGAACCGCCGCTCGGTACATGGTCGCTGGACGACGCGATGACGGCCTGGTCGGCGTTGGACGGGGTGCCGAGAACGAGCTGCGAGGAGCCCAGCAGAAGCAACAGCTTGGCCGGCAAGGAGCGCATCGTGGACGGTGCGTTTCGGCGGGGAGCAGATGGGTGTTGGACACGGGGAAGATGGGGTCAGTTCAGCGTCTAGATAGATACGGCTTTGATTTGTACGAGAGGAGGTCGTGTTACGAAGCACACGAACCGGGTTCGACTAATGGATAACTTCCAAGTGCTTGTATGTAGTCGTCAGCAAGGTAACCTATCTTGGCAGGTCGCCGGGAAGAAGCTCTGGATCCTTGGATGATGCCATTCGGCCTGCGGTTAGATAAGCTCTGATTGCAGGGATGGCTTGGGTTCCTTGATGGCTCGAGGCCGAGGACTAAGAATGGTCTGTCGTTTCCACAGCAACAAGCTCACGATCCTCTGGGGCTTCTATACCATGGTCGTAGAAGAACGACAAGCAAAGCCCAAGGAGACGTATGTCCATTTCATCAGAGACGTTGTCTTTAACGCCTGATGTTGAGGGGGTGGGTCACGTGACCCTAGGCCTTCTAGGCTCTCCTCTTGTCTCCAGCCTCATGCCAGCAACTTCTCCGATAGACAACAACACCACGAATACCACGCACAGTCACATCCACACCTGAAATCTATCTTCATGTAGTGATAATGGACAGCTCGAACTCGTCGACCCTGGTGATTCCCACGAATGGCTGATGGCCACCAAGGTGAGTCCTCTCCAGCTGTAGATGGGTGTAATTAGACCAAAGGGCAACGTCAGCCAGCACGCAGTCTTCATCAAGGTATTGCAATCACGATATGAGGTGCCATCTAGAAGACGCCAACCCAGCTCTCAAAGACCCAACTCTTCGGGTGGCACAGAGTCTACCGAGTAATCCGACGTCATGTCCGGCTGCCGCATCCCGTGTCCGGCACGCCACCCCGACAGGTCGAGTTCCGGATAAAGCTGCATCGCCTACTTGGTTCGAGGCCGGTCGGATGTCCGCCTCGAAACATCCAAAGTCCCGATGTGTTTGTTTGATTGATGATACGTGATAGTTCCAGATGCGACACTTCCAAACGCAACCCTCCTTAGGGCTGAGGAAACACGTCGCCGGCATCTGCAGATACTTTCTGGGAATGTCTGTGAGGCCTCAGCTACACCGTTTGGGTCTAGTTTATCCCATCTCCTCTGGCTGCAGCAGAGTTTGGTTGCATCAACTGCACCGAGCAGCTCAAACCTTCAACCTTGCCGTCGAGGGTTGAGACGAAGATGAAGATGAGGGGGCGAGGGTCTGTTCACATGCTTTCTGCCCAGGCCACTGCAAGAAACACCTGCATCTGAGCATCCTCGTTTATGCAGCCGTCAGACCGATCCGGTTACTCATAACCAGCACAGCTCGAATTCGCTGCCCAGCGCAATGTCACGCTACGCTGCCGCTCACGTCAGCCCTCAAGGCCAAGGCGATGCTCGTCCAACGGCCATGCAGATCGTCCACGACGAACACCTCATCGGGAAGCTGGCCGGTAAAGTAATCTTCATCACCGGCGCGAACCAAGAACCAAGGCATCGGCCTCGAGACCACGCGCGCCCTCCACGCTACCGGAGCCACCATCCATCTCGGAGTGCGAGACCTGAAAAGGAGCCAGCAAGCCTTCGACGATGTGAACAGGTCCAACCCGGACAGCCCGGGTGAGCTCCACCTGGTCGAGATGTCGCTGGACTCGCTGGCCTCGGTGAGAAAGGGTGCCGAAAGCTTCCTCGCCCGGAGCAAGCAGCTCAACATTCTCGTCCTCAACGCGGGCGTCATGTGCGCTGCAAAGGAGAAGACGACCGACGGCTTTGAAAAAACGTTTGGAACGAACCACGTCGGGCATTTCCTGCTCTTCCAGCTGCTCAAGGACGCGCTGCTCGCCGCGACGACGCCGACCTTCAACTCCCGCGTCGTCGTCGTCTCGTCGCAGATGCACCGCGCCAGCGAGGTTCGCTTCGACGACCTGCACTTTGACAAGGGCGACTACCACGAATACGTCGCCTACGGCCAGTCCAAGATTGCAAACGTCTACCTCGCCAACGAGATCGAGCGACGGTACGGCGCCAGGGGGCTGCACGCATTGTCGCTGCACCCGGGCGCCGTCGTCACCAACATGAACCGGGAGAAGCTGAGTGCGGCCGAGGCGGACTTGAGGGAGAGGATCGGCACCGAGCGGTACGAGGAGCTGCACCGCTCGATGAAGAGCCAGCCCCAGGGCGCTGCGACGACGGTGTACGCAGCCATCGGCAAGGAGTGGGAGGGGAGAGGCGGCAGGTATCTGAGCGAGTTGGTCGAGAAGGGGCCGGCGGATCCCGATGCGGATCCGATGTCGTCGGACACGGGATATGCTGCGTGGGCCTATGACGAGGAGAAGGCGTCCAGGTTGTGGAGGGTGTCCAACAAGATGGTTGGACTTGCAGAAGACGCCTAGAGTGTCGTTTTTGTTGTTGCTTTTTGTCGAGACTCTACAATGAAGCTGTGTCTCTTGTGGAAACGCCAACCATCTACCCAGACATGGAACGAACTTGCTTCCTACATGACTCTAAATTGGATTCACCAGATCAGTCTTTGCGGTCTTGAGACATGGCGGCTTGTGTCGTTTCGCGAGTCTCTGGAAACTTGGGAGTACCCTGAGTTGTGAAAAACCATGTGAGAAACAATGTACGAACTTGAGGTAGCACCGTATGGCTATAGTCAAGACCCTAGGACAATGTTCACACGACAAGAGATTCTGATGATGGAGGTAGAGCCTGAGGAATCACGTTCTTGGATTGGTATGAGAAACCTGTCTGAAGGCGACAATCTCCACGTTTCACTCACCTCATTGCCAGCGAGAGCAAATTTCCCGGGTAAATGACTGTACTCTAGGCTTCACTTGCTTACCATTCATCACCATAGCATCCAGGGGCCAGCCAATGTACCAGTAAGCTGATGCTGACAGTAGTCGTAGGTGCGATAGACCCAACACCCGTTATTAATGTGTGAGCGTCGATGCGTCCTGTGAGGCGAAGAACCCACTGGCAAGCGACCGAGCACTAAGCCCAATGCTATTGCTGTCACGATAAGCTTATGAATATGTGAGTGTATTGTCCAGCTCAAATAATTTGACAATAGTCCAAATCAACCATCGCCGAGAGTTCATTCCACGCCCGAGTTCTTGACCCTACCGTGAGAAAAGACAGCACATGCACCTCGAGTTAGCTAGTCATATCAGGATACTAGCTGCTGACTGCAGAATTCGGACTGGCATTGTCGAGGTGGAAAGCCCACCAGCCAAGAGACGAGAAACCCCAGAGTCCTTTTACGAGGCCGGGGTTTCTTCCTTCGAATGTCTAGTGCTTATTCTCACCACATCCATGGGTCCCGACAACCAGACACCAGGACCCGCAGCTATACGTGAAGAATGTTTATAAACTCTGCTTATTGCCCTTACTTGGACAGTGAAAATACGTCTACTTTGATCCAACTTTTACTTATCCAGCCCTAGTGACCGTGATAGACGGACAAAATCAAGACTCAAAGCCTTAAACCCACCAGCAACATGGCCACCCCCCCGTCGGACCACTTTGTCAAGGCCCTCCAGTTCACGAAAAGAGTCCACCGAGACGTATACCCCGCCATCGACCCGGCGAACCCGGAGCTGTCGCTGGCGGGCAAAGTGGCCATAATCACGGGCGCGAGCAGGGGAATCGGCGCAAACGTAAGACATGACCACCGCCCCGTCTCCCCTCTGCAACTCTGCGTGTCCTGACGACGCCGACTCCTCCATCCAGGGCCTCGTGCCAGCCTTTGTCAAAGCCGGCGTCAAGGCCCTCGTCCTCGTCGCGCGCAACGAGGCAAAGCTCGCCTCCGTCGCAGAGCAGGCCAAAACCCTCAACCCAAGCGTCGAAACGCTCATCTACCCCCTCGACATCACCGACGAGCCCTCGGTCGCGGCCCTCTTTGACAAGGTTGCCTCGGTGTTTGGCCATGCCGACATTCTGGTCAACAATGCCGGTTCTGGCGATTCGTACGGGCCCTTGGCGGACACCGAGCCGAAACTGTGGTGGGACGACTTTGTAAGTGCAACCGGCCTTCTCACACCCCAGTCCTTGTTGATGAGAAACCCGCGGGAAAAAAGTCCATGATGATGTACGGCTAACGAGCGACAACAACGCAACACCAGACCGTCAACATTGCCGGCCCGTACTACTTCACCTACCACTTTCTCAAAACCCTCCCCGCCGACGCCCGAGGCACCGTCGTCAACGTCACCACCGGCGCGCACCTCGTGATCCCGACAATGAGCTCCTACATGCTCAGCAAGCTGGCCGCGACGCAGCTCGCCGCCTTCGTCGCCGCCGAGACCGCCGGCGCCGGGCGGGACGTCACGGCCGTCGCGCTGTACCCGGGGACCATCGAGACGGACCTCACGCTGGACGTGCTGCGGCCGTTTGCCAAGGACACGCACGCGCTAGCGGGCGGCGTGGCGGTATGGTGCTGCTCGGACAGGGCGCGCTTCCTCAACGGCAGGTGGATGGACGTGAACTGGGACGTGGAGGATCTGTACGACCGCCGGGAGGAGATTGCGGAGAAGAAGCTGCTGCAGGTGGGCATCACGGGCGAGTTTGGACCGGAGCAGTTTGAGGCATGAGAGGGGACACGGTGATGAGAGAGGCGATGGCTTGGATGCATACGATGACGAAGACGAAGACGAAGACGATGATAATGAGGTGGACTGAACAAACAAAAGTGCGTGATTATGCCAGAAGGGCCCCGTCCAGCTCCCCATGTCTCTTCTCTATCCGATATCAAGGAAGAATTCTTGCCATCCCAAATGTCCCCCAGAATCTACGCCATGCAATGCTCCAGGGTATACACCGACAACAATGGTTTATACATGTAAAAAAAAAAACAAGAAAAAAACAAAGCATCACTCCCACGCAGTCAAAACAGCTCCAGTCTAGGCATCGCTCCTCGGCGGCCACTTGACCCTCCTCTCGGCGCGCACGTACAGGTTGTTGGGCCGGATGAGCTGAAACATGGGGTCGTACTCGACGGGGCCGTCCTGCGCGAGGCTGAAGTTGTAGCGGTAAACGAGCTTGGGCAGGAAGACCTTGACCTCCTGCAGGGCAAAGTTGAAGCCGATGCACATGCGCGGCCCCGCGGCGAAGGGCACGTAGGACGCGTTGGGGCGGTTCTTGACCCTGTCCGAGTCCCAGCGGTCCGGGTCGAAGCGGGCCGGGTTGTCCCACACGAGCGTGTTGTTGTGGATGTGGTGGATGGCCGGGATGACGATGGAGTCCCGGGGCAGCCTGTAGCCCCCCGGGAGGACCATGTCGACCTTTGACGTGCGCGCGGGCTGGTACGAGGGGTTGTGTTTGCGCTGCGTCTCCTTGATGTACTTGTCGAGGAAGGTCAGCTTCTGGGTGAGGTCGGCGGTGATTTGCGTGTCCTCGTCGAAGCCGTGGTCGACGAGCTCCTGGAGGAGGCGGTCCTGCATGCCCGGGTAGGCGACGAGGCCGTACAGCAGCCAGGACAGGAGGGACGAGGTGGTGGTGAAGCCGGCGCCGGTGGCGACGACGAGGGGTTCCATGATGCGATCTCTCGGCAGCTTATTGCCCTCGCGGTCGGCGGCGCGCAGGACGTAGTCGACCATGTTGTCGGCCTGGAGGGCGGCCTCCTGGAGCTCGAGGTTCTCGGTGCCGCCCGAGGAGGCGGCGGCGATGGACTCGTTCATCATGTCGACGATGCGGCCGCGGGCGTCGCGGAGGCGCTGGGGGTCGCCAAAGGGCAGCGCGGCGTACCACGAGCCCATGGACGTGATCTTCTTGTTGAGCTCGAGCGACTGGGCGATGCGGATGACCATCTCGTGGGGAGGGGCGTCGACGGCGGTGAAGTGCCTAAAGTCCATGCCCAGGACGAGCTTGCCGACGGCCTGGGAACCGAGCTTGAGCATGTAGGGGTAGACGTTCCAGGCCTCGTCGCGCTCGTCGAGCTCGTCAAAGACGCCAAAGGCGTCCTCGATGGTGGCCTGCATCGTCGGGGCGTAGTGGCGGACGGCCTTGGGGCCAAAGGCGGGCGGGAGGAACTTGTGGGCGAGCTTCCACTCGGGGGTGTCGGTGACGCCCAGGAAGACGCCCGACTCCTTGTTCTTGATGGGGTAGAGGGGGTGGCCGGGGATGATGTTCTTGGTGAAGAAGTCGCTCTCGGAGAAGGCGATGTTGGCCAGGGCGGGATCGTTGGTGTGGTAGATGACGGAGCCCATGTTGTTGGTGCGGAAGAGAGGGCCGTACTTTTCAAAGAGCCGCTGGTGGTTGCCCAGGTGGTCGGGATAGACCTCGAAGTAGTTGCCGATGAAGGGCAGGCCGGCAGGGCCCGGGATCTCGCGGACGGCCTTGCCATCGATGGTGATGGCGATGGGGCCAGCGGCGGCGAGGACGTCGGCGACTGTCGTCAGTGCCTCATCGCCAAAGGTGAAGCCGACGCCTGGTGTCGTATGTTAGCTGCTGTGTATGTAGGTTGAAGTCGTGTGGATGATGTAACTAACCCTTGTGGTCGACGATGGCAAAGTGTGAAGCAACGAGGTGCTGGAGATCCTGCTCGTCTGTCGAAGCAGGGATGTCAATCTCTGTTGTCGTGGAGGCGTCGTCGCCCAAGAGATGGAAGCGTTGTGATGACATGGTGTTGATATGTGGCGTTGATGTGTGGCGTTGATGTGTGGCGTTGATGTGTGGCGTTGATGTGTGGCGTTGATGTGTGGCGTTGATGTGTGTGGTGTTGATGTGTGTGGTGTGGCGTGGCGTGGCTTGGTGAGGCGTGGTATGGCTTGGTGTGGCGTGGTGCACAAGACGGATACACGAGAGAAACAGCAAGGTTAAGAAAGGGTATCAAATGGTGTGTTATGGTAGAAGAAGCTCCTATGCGATGATCCAGAACCGAAAACGGCTGCGATGGGGATGCCACCAGACGAGTTCACGATATAAGTAGGGAAAAAAAGTCGCACAGCAACGCCAGTACGTACCGCGTCCAGATGAACGATCCATCACGGAGCTTATCCAATCCCACCCTGGGCAATGAGAAGCCAATTGCTGCTCGGTGGAAACATGGCGACAACCAGGCAGGCCAGGGACGTGAGAAAAGTGGCCTGCCGAGGTTCACGTCAAGCTTCCCTGGACGGAATGACTTCATGGGCGCTCAAGTCCGAGGCAGCGATCAGTACAGATACGATACTCTGTCCGTCCTGAGTACAGATACTCCGGACACAAGCATGAATCGGCTCCGTGGCACGCCTGGGTTCAACCATGATGGCTGGGCTGGGACGGAGAAAGGCCGCGGTTTGCGGTGACGACGGGCGGAATCAGACGAGGAGACGCGGGAAAATGGAAGCAAAATTGGGGCTTCAGAAGCACAATGCCATGTTTGATAGGGCAGCCAGTCATCCTGACGCATACAAAGGGTAAGGGTCGCCGGACAGGGATGGACGATCTACAGCTGCCGAGGCGAGAATGACTCTCACGATGGTAGTACCAGGGGAGGGGGCGACGATTTGATAAGCTCTCCTTTTTTGCTTGGATTTGGATTTCCATGAGCCTCTTCGGAATTGCCCTTGAGGGTCCCCATATTTAGAGGCCCGCTCCGACGCAAATTTTCCTTCCTTGTCGTCCTCGCCGTCGTCGCCTGTTCCAAGTCCCGAAATCCGTCACCTCGGCTCGTGAGTCGTACTTGGTGCCACCCACGTAATAGGGGCCCAGAACAAACCGTCCATCTTTGGCGGCTTGGTCCAATCATTATCTGCCATCTTTTCAGCCGGTGGATCGAGCATGTCGAGTCCCTGAACGAAGAACGGATGGATGAACCTGACAGGCTGAGCCGCCATCTCGCATCTGCCCATCTCTTGGCCGTCCGGCAGTCCTCGTTGCTGTGCCGCTCGTCAGGATACGACTCTTGTTTCTCGATTTTTGCTGCCTTTTGTCTGCCTTTCTGCCCTCGTAGCACGTAAGGATGGAGACGCGGACACGTTTCTAGCAATTATCGACGGCGTTGAAGCTCGACAGTCCGTCCCGAAAACGAAAACAAGGCATCGCAGCTTCATCGCTTCGGGCCTCCCGAGCCAACATTCTACATGGTAACAGTATGAGCGATTCGGCATCCAATCCCGTTGCTCTGCTTTGTCAGTCGGGTCCGTCTGATCGCCTCGGCCCCATTCCTGTTTCTGGGGATCCAGAACCAGAGCTCCTCCGTTCTATTTCTCTGGTGGAGAGAGCTTCCTAGGCATCGAGGCATGAATGGCCTTGTCCACCTTTATCTTGAACCTCGGCTTGCCCACCCTGGTTCGGACATTACGCCAACCTACTGTATCCTATTCCCAGTCTTCTCTGTGTATCTGTACTCCGTGCTCTGTGACAGGACGCGACAAGCGTTCTTGTGTTGCATTTTTTATTGTGGATAACGATCGTATGTCGCCATCTGTCGATAAATAATAATAGTTGGATTTCCTCGTCCCGAAGCCCGATTCCTGAACGGGGTTTCCTCCAGATACTGCCAACGTCTTATCCATCCCTTGTCCATTTATTCTCCTTTCTTATAACGATAGTAATACTGCTTCATACGCGCAATTAACCCTTTCCTTGGCCCACCTTGTAGAGATACCCATACCAGGCAACGACGCACCATACAAACCACATCACACATTAGACACCATACGAACCACATCACACATCACACATCATCCATCATGGCATCGACAGAAGGCCAAGAGTACACGGCCAAAGAGGTCGCCGCCCACAGAGAAGCCGACGACTGCTGGATGGTCATCCACGGGGAAGGTAAACTCTCGCCCCTATCTCAACTCGCGATAGCTTCACCTGTCCCCGATACTAACTCATCGCCAGTCTACGATGTCACCAAGTACCTCCACGACCACCCCGGTGGCGCGGACGTCCTCATCGAGGCCGGGGGCGTCGACGCAACAGAAGCCTTTGACAACGCAGGCCACTCCGAGGACGCTTCCGAGATCATGGCGGACTTCCGCGTCGGCAAGCTCAAGGGCGTCAACAAGCGCTCCGCTCCCAAAGCCGTCCGCATAGCCCCCAAGTCCCAGTCTGCTCCCCAGCCATCCTCCACGTCCGGCCCGGCCCGAATCGCAGGCCAGGCTGCCGCCGCCGCCGTGTTCCTGGCCCTCGGGACCGTCGCAGCTCGCCACGCCTCCGCAACGCCGGCCGGCCAGGACGCCATCGCCGCCATCCAGCGCTTGAACCTCCACCTCCCGTCGTGGCTCTCCTCCTCTACTGGTGCTGCCGCCTCTGCTGCCGGTCGTCCCAAGCGGACCGGCTTCGGCTTCGTCGAGGGCTTCGCCGTCGCGTCCGCCATCTTCGCCGTCGCCGGCACCATCACCGCCAATAAGCTGTCGAAACTCCTCCACTACGACCTCACCCCCATGAAGTTCCACCCTCACAAGAAGATCCCGCGCGTCGCGAAACCCAACCCCCTCCTGCAGCGCGGCTGGCTCGACCCCGTCAACTACCACCCCCTCCCGCTCGTCGAAAAGACCGAGGTCGCGCCCAACGTCTTGCGCCTCGTCTTCGAGCTGCCCACGCCCGCCACCGTCCTCGGCCTGCCCATCGGCCAGCACGTCGCCATCAAGGCCGAGATCGACGGCAAGTCCGTCACCCGCTCCTACACGCCCACCTCCAACAACGCCGACCTCGGCCGCCTCGAGCTCGTCGTCCGCTGCTACCCCGACGGCCTGCTCACCGGCGGCTACCTCGCCAACCTCGCCGTCGGCGACGAGGCGCTCTTCCGCGGGCCAAAGGGCGCCATGCGCTACCGCCGCGGCCTCTGCGACAAGATGGGCATGCTGGCCGGCGGCACGGGCATCACGCCCATGTACCAGCTCATCCGCGCCGTGTGCGAGGACGACCGCGACACGACCGAGATCAGCCTCATCTACGCCAACCGCTCCGAGGCCGACATTTTGCTCCGCGACGAGCTCGAGGGCTTCGCGCGCCGCTACCCCAAGAACCTGAAGCTGCACTACCTCCTCGACGCGCCGCCCGACAACTGGACCTACGGCGTCGGCTACGTGACGCGGGAGGTCATGGCCGAGAGGTTTCCCGCCCCCGGCCCGGGGTCCAAGGTCATGCTCTGCGGGCCGCCGGGCATGGTCAACGCGGCCAAGAAGTCGCTCGAGAGCCTGGGGTTCGAGAAGCCCGGGTCCATGTCCAAGATGTCTGACGCTGTCTTTTGCTTTTAAGAGGAGGGAAAACCGGGGTGTGTAAGAGATACCATGCGAGCATCATAGAGCTTTGGAGGTTACGGGTGTTTTTCTTCGTCTATGGGAACATGGGTTTGCATCAAAACGGAGTCGGATGGTGCATCGGGGCGGTGTCTCGGTTGATGGCATCGTTGTACAGTGTTGATACCTACCTGTAATGTTTCTTGTTCGTCTATAGATGTAGATATGAACAAGTTCAAGACACCTGCTGTAGCCGTGGTACATGAGCAAGCACAAAGCGACTCGTTTGTTGTTATCACAACCATCTCAAACACATTTATAAGATCCAGGGTCGGAAGCATCGCTCCCAACAAGCTTGGCCGTCTGGGACCAGTTGCACAACTTCTGCGTCCTGCCGCTCCCATCCGCTGGCTGAGTACCAGTCAGCTCTGTCGGCGCGACGCCACTCTCAACCCAGTCGACCAAAGCCTCCAGGTTGTTCTGCTTGCTGGGAACTTGTGGGTAAGTCGAAGCTTCGTTGCAATGGCCGCCGCCTGGTGGTGAATGGTCATTCCTCGGCCAAACTCAGAGATCAGATCAAAGAAACGCTTACCAGAGACCGTGAATAGCGAAACCCAGTCCTTCCTTTCACCCCCGGTAATCTTGACAACCTCGTCCAAGTGCTGCGTAAGCCACGTCGCCGCGCTGTACGGATCTGCCCACCCCTGCATCACGAGCAACTTGTCACCGCCAGACTTGAACGCCGTCAAGTTCGTGCTGGTGGAGTCGATGAGACTGCCCAACTCTTCATCCAGGGCGTCGACGTCACTCGCCCAGTTGAACGTCGAGCCGTTGTAACTGGGATCCTCAAAAACCATGTTTCTGGAGCAAGGGCAAGAGAGAAAGACAGTGATAGACGGCCCTGCTGCTGCTCCCACTCGGACTCGCTTCCTAGGTCGAGATTCGGGGTAAAATTTAGCGCTGGCCTTGGAGTGGTGCGGTCCTGCGTAGGTCCTGCTTAGATTTCTTCTGCCGCGGTGATTTGCTTGGCGGTGAGGCATGTTTGGCTGTCGGATGCCGACGAGGGGCATGCCAGGTTATTGAAGTTGAATTTGCTTGCGACGGAATTCTCGAGACAACGTCTTTGACGCCGCCCAGCTCGTCGCACCCTTCGCGAACCGCACCGCGGATGCGGTTGAGTGACTCCTGGGGTAGATTTGCGGAACCCCGGGCCAGGTCAGGATGCAGATACGGTGGGCTGAGTCCTTCACTTCGACTAACCCGGAACACCTGCTGATTCCAGAGAAAACATAGGACGAGGTGTGAACACCAGTTCCCTGGACACCCGGCAGCGATGCCATCCAAAAGATCGGGATGCTACTAGGCCAGAGTAAAGCCCAAGCACCGCCCGGTCGAGCAGCCCTTGAAGTAGGAGTGCTAGGAGAGCGTGTGAGCCAGAGATACCTGAGCAGCTTACCGACAGCAAGAAATCTGCCATTTTAGAAACTCGGTTCTGGCAGCCAGACCTCGAATAGGAGCGTGTTGTTCTCCGGATACGGCACCGTGCCGCATAATCAGCACCATGAAGCCGAGTTGAAGACACCGGAGATATTGAGCGAGTTGGCCGGGACAGAGACCGATGCAAAGGAAGTGGGTTCCGAGACCGAAGCCTCGATGGCAGTGCAGCCGTCAAACTAATCACATCAAATATTTATTTAACTGAAATTCACGGAAAATTCACTTTAACCAAATAGTCATTCATTTTGATCCATCGTTTCTCCGCATCGGGCTGGAGATGAGCGGCATGGCTTTCTCTGGACTGATCCGAACGTATGCTGCCGCCCCATGGCCAGGTCACTCCTCGGCCATGGCCTCGAGGCCGGCAAGCGATCGGACGACGATGGGGAACCAAGCGGAAAGCTAGACTTATTGTGGAACCCAAAGCAATTGACGCGGAGTGCAGAAACAGTATGATCGTGTCAGTCAGAGTTGCAGAAGCCGATGTGGTGAAGATGGCGACATTCGGCCTACGGCGCGGAAGTCCGTGGCCGGCCCTCAGCTGCGGGATCGCAAAGAAACCAAGAGTGACGGGGCAATGTCAACGTATAGGATTCAAAACCATTCTCCGCTTCGAACATTGCTTTCGGGTACGATGTCACGGAGACCTCTTCTGTGGTTTATGCTCGGTCAGTCGAGTTGTGGCTACACTTCATCTGTGAGCCTGAGTCTACATTTTGCGTAACTTGTAGGAAGAAGTCAGCGATACAACTTTCGTTGTATGCACGTGTCTGTTTGAACCCCCCCAAAAACACCTTTTGACTATCTCCTAGTTCTCAACTTTGTTGGCAGTCCCATCTGGGAATTGGAGCCGGTCCTCAACAGACCCTGATTGCAGCTGTCGAACAGCTTTCCACGTGTTCCGGTCATGAATGAAAGCAGCCTGGCCGTCAGAACCCTCTTCCAGCTCGGACAGGAAGGAGCTCAGAGTTGGAGGGTGGTCGCTGCGTCGGTATGTCTCCTCGATCCAGAGGGCCACATTTCCAAACATTCGCTTTATACTGACGACGTCCCCTTCCCAATACTCCGTCTTACATCCTTCGGTGCCGCATTTTTCGTATGTTTCAAGTGCAGAGTACGGAAGCACACGAACCTGACACATCTTGTGGCCTGTTTCCTTGACCATGATAGAATATCGTTCAGTGCGGTAAGAAACCTCTACACGCCTGAACCAGTTTTTGCAACCCCGACACAGGATTCGTTCTTGCACTTGCTCCGAAGAGGAGTCTGCCCCGTCACGCTCGCATAACGTGGTTCTAGGCGTGGAATTATCCCGTAAATGTGCGGCGTAAGGTCTCATCAAGACATCGGCAGAGACTGGAAGGTGCATCGACCAGGACGATGGGCCGAGACTATCGAGATGGAAGTTGACGTACCAATCTCGCTGCGAAGACAGAAAAAGAGAAGACCTAGGAGGTGCTACTTGACGTTCTGCTTCCAGAAGAATGTCCTTGACGTCTTGTCCTACGTCACGACAGACCGGCTGCGGCGGAGGCTCAAGGTATGGCTCAATCCGCCACCAGTCAACAAACGGCTTGCGGCCTCTCTTGGTTTGTTTAGAAAGTCGTAAATGCTCGTATGCTGGAGCGAGTTCCGGGTGCACTTTCCATCCTGTAGCTGGCTCAGCAGACAATCAGAACCTCAGGTCGTGTTGCGGCGTACCAGTTTGACGACCCATGGATTTCGTTAATCGAAAAAACAGGTCGTCCCATGACTCAGCCTCTCGTACGCATCCTGCTGAAGGCTTAACCTCAAGGAATGAAATTGTGTATGAGGATGTTGACTCGTTCAAAGTCTTCGGGCCGATACCTTTGTATATCCCAATACATGAAGAGGAAATGCCACTTCCAGTCCGTCAAATGCCCCAAGTCCATCTTGAATGGGGGTTGTTCGTAAGTTCAACAGAGATTGTAAGACGATTGCGGCTAGAGACTGTGGGAAAGAACAAGCACAGTGGCAGTATCAGAGCAAACCTGTGATGTTTATAGCTCGAGGAAGGGCGGTAGAAGTCCAAGCTGAGGTCTCACCTGCAAGAACCGTGGCTGCATTCGAAGAAGCTTGCTAGCTATGCTTCGGGTATTTACTTGCTAGATCTTCTGGGGCACTCCCAAATACCGTTCAGCCACTTCACGCAGTGGCTCAATAGGAACGTCCGTCCCAAGCGTTGTTTCAGGGTCGGAATTACCCTGACCAATGCAAGTGAAGCATCAACAACCAGCTCAACAGTACTAGGACCACCTGATAGGTTGTGAAACTATGAAGTTGTTGGGACTATTCGATGAGAATGCCAATCAGACGTAAGGTTGTCATCGAGGACGCTGATTGTGTAAAATCGTTCGGCAAACAGTATCCCGGGCCATCTCCTTTGCTTTAAACCTGACCTCAACAGTCATTCTTGCAGTAGGGTTTTCCTGTCGGGCAATGAAGCCACATACGAGTGGATAGAGTAAGGGTGAATTGAAAACTTACGAACTTATATCCCAAGGGCTGTTGTAATGCAATCCCAAGTTAGGTGGTATTTCATACCCCGTAGAATAGACGATATCTAGTCTTTTACAGTCCATTGCCAATTTAATTTTGTAGTGAAGGTGTTGAGACTTAGAAACTGGGAGAACTTGGGTGCAGCTTATTTTTCAGCCAGAGGGAAAAGACGTTAATAGAAAAGGAATAGGCTACCAGCTTTACTTTTCTAACAAATCAAAGAGCACTTGAACTATTAATTACTATGACCTTTTGATATCATCATTCAGTCACAACTGCTTCTGATCAGTAGTATGAATAGTAGTAGACTGACGTTTGTTTATATCTTCTTTTTTCTACTGTAAACTGTTTTCTCTCATGTAAAACACGTGTGTGTTGTTGTATTGACAAGCTGAAGAGATCTGGGAACCCTGTTGTGTGTAAGGTACTCTTATAAGAAATCTATGGTCATAATGAATGCCTTTTTTCATCTCCCCCTCTTTTACTACAATTTATCAGACGACTATCAAAGAGCCGTCTGTCTTTCTTTGACCAAGTCATCAGCTTTTGTCCTCCTTTGGTTCCCCAGAACCTGTTACCCTTCCTGATTTAGGCCCTATATAGAACTCCTTTACTCTCTATCTGTCCTCATCATCCTCCGTCTGCATGCCTCTTCGGTCGCAGCAGCCCAACGAAAAGCGACATATACGGAGAACATATAGAAACGTCTTCTGATGCTGGAAGGAAGACTTTGCCTTGAAAAAACACCAGTTCTCGCCAGACCGCCATCCTACCAACATCATGGTCATGTTCGTTTCGACTCAAACCTCCAGGAATTACACTTACAACCTTCATTCCTCTGGAGCCATGACCACCCTCACCCTCACCCACAAGCTCAACAACACCCTCCGCGTATGGGAGTGCCTACTGATGATGCTGCTCGCTCTCGATCTCGTCGTCACACTGTACGGCCTCGACGTTAAGGCCGCCGAAGCCGTCCTCCCCAATGCAGAAAGCACCGTCGTCGTCGTCGTTTCCGAGCTCCTGCTCTTCGCCCAACTGCTGCAGATTCTTCTTCCCGTCTATCCGGAAAGCACATTCGACGTTTTCGGGACCACACAAAAGATCAGAACCACAGCCTGCAAGTGGATGGGGAGCATGTCCGAACACGACGGAGGAGCCGCGGAGTTCGCCTCGTCCATTCCAAAACTCGGCGACGACCAACTCAGGACCTTCGGCTTTCTCTTGCTGCCCGTTGCAGCTGCTGTCGTGTGGAAAATCAGGAGATTGTCTCGGCATGTACATGGACATCAGATGCGAGAACCGGGGGCCTGGGATGTTTGAGAGACGTAGGAAGCGGGTGGAGAGCAACATGATTCACTGGAAATAGGTGCAACGCAACATATGAAGATTTGGTTTCTGAGGTATTTGGGATAGAGAAATGGGTTTGGCAAACTTGGCACACAGTGAGGTGATACAATACATTTTCTTCAAGGCTGTTTCCAACTGATTTTCAAAGAGCGACCCAATGCATCCTTCTGTCAAATTATGTGCTGTTGAAGATGCCCAGACGGTACTTTTCACGATTCTACTTTTCTTGTCACACATCACGACTTTTGGATCTGTACGAATGTTCCAATGACTTACCGAGGTGAGTCTATTTGATTATAGTCAGCCACTTAAAAATGAAGTGTCTAGCATTAGAGAGCTTCTTAAGATGGTTATCAAGTCTCCACAAGTCTCTACTGTTGTACTACATAGCCCCCTTGATAAGTCATGAGATGCTGTTAATCTCCCTTAACTTTGTACCCTATGCAGATAGAAAATGGAACTCCTAAAGAAAAGTGTGCATGAAAATGTGAGGTCTCTGCTGCGCTGGATGGCTAGTGAATCACTGCACTGAGGGTGATTCACCCAAGTAACTGACACCACTACCTTTTCATCCCAACATGACCCCCAAGCAAACAACAAGACAGTCAGTTATTCAGTCACTCGTTCCTTTATTAAATACTTGAGGATGAACCCTAGTTATTATTTAAATACCTATTGTCAAGCTGGCACCAAACAAGACTTTCTAGAGACAAGCCAATCTGCTCCCACAACAATAATTTCAATTCACTTCCCACAGCAGATTCCCAACCATCTACAAGTGCACTTTCAACCATGTCCTCCATCATCCTTGGTGCCTACTGGTGAGTATTTTTTAATTCCTACCACTTTTATATGGGGCTGGCTCTGACTTCCATAGGCTGTGGTACTTTTGCGACGATGTTCTCACCTCCCATCTGGCTCGGCACACTGCTCCCATACCCATCCCTGCGCAACCCTCCTACACCAGCAACGATGTCAGCGTCATAATTCCGACGGTTGATACTGCGGATGACTTCACCGACTGTCTTCGCCTGATCCTTGCAAACAAACCAAAGGAGATCATTATTATCACCATCAAACGTGACTTCGAGCGCGTCAACAGACTCATCAAGCCTCTCATGCCTCTGATTTTCAAAGGGGACCACCATGTTGTTGTTATGACAGCTCATCACGCCAGCAAGCGAGAACAGTCTGTAGTGGGAATGAAGGAAGCAACTGGAAAGATTCTGGCCATTGTAGATGACGATGCCTACTGGGACTCTGAAACCACCCTTCCCTACCTACTTGCACCCTTTGAGAACCCCAGGGTGGGTGGTGCCGTTGGTAAACAAAGGTATGATATTCATTGAAGACAAGTCGGGTTGAACGAACACTAAATCGATCCCATCAGCGCTCGCATCATCGAGTCCCGCCGCCACCCGAGGCTAGTCACCCCTTGGGAGGTTGCTGGCCTCAGATCGCTCGACAACCAAAACAATGTCCAGGCCATTCGATTCGCTGCCGATGATGGTTGCTTCTGCCTCGTCGGCCGTACCATGATGATGCGTGCCGAAATCGCCAAAGATCCCAGCTTCATCCACAGCCTCACCCACGAATACTGGCGTGGAAAGCTGCTCAACACGGGCGACGACGTGTTCATCACGCGCTGGCTCCTCACCAAGGGCTGGGACATGAGCATCCAGAACGCCCCCCAGGCGGAGATCACCACTCACGTCATGGATAACTCCGACCTGCTTCTCCAGATGATCCGCTGGCAGCGCAATGCCACCCAGACCTTTCTCAGCATGGTCTTCTACGAGCCGGGTATCTACGTGATCTGGAAGTAAGTTGACTGTGTTTGTTGCTGAGCAGGATGACATCTGACGCATAGCTAGGAAGCACCCTTATATGGCTCGCAAGCTCATCGAGCGGTTGCTTCGACCTGTCATCTCCTGGGTTCACATCATTGCCTTCCTCATCGGATACTGCAACGGTTCAGTCATGGCGTAAGTCTCTCGGGACCGTTTTGTTTTGTATGCTTCTAACACATCTCGTCAGCTACTTCGTCGCAGCTTGGTACTTGTGGAACACACTCAGTGCATATAAGCGCTTCCTCACTCGCTTCCCCTGGGCATCTGGCCACATTTGGGCCGTTGCTTTGCTGGATCACTGCTATCCTCTCCTCGACGTCTACGCGTGGATCACCTTGAGCACTGAGACTTGGGGCACTCGCAACGAGAACTAATTAGTGGACACAACGGTTTGCGGAATTCTTGAGGTCGCTTCCGTCCGTTTAGAAAGCTGGGTTCTTGATTAGGTTCGGTGGGCGTTGGTGTTTACTTGAGAAATTGAAATCGGGAACATTAGAGTCCCTTGCCTGCCTTGGCCGGTATGTACATGGCCATTCAAGTCGAAAAGCAACGTAGAATAGACAGCCTACGTAGTAAGGCAGTAGTTCAGCAAGCTGATTCCTCTTTGATCTCGATTTCCTGAACACTGTAGAGTGTGTCTGAGCTATGGACTTCAAGTTGTTACTCAAAAGCATCGAATTACATGATCTGGAACATCAGATGTAACCTCGAATAACTTTGTTAGAGTTGGGATGCCTGCCCAAGCTCCCGGCTTGAGATGTTGCATTAGGAAGCATGTTGCCAGCCCGCACTAGATGCTCGGAGCGAAACCTGGCACTGCAGACTACCCTATTAGAAACGAAGATGCTCATTGGGGTTGAAGAGGTCTTTCTTGGAAAGGATTCCGCATAGATCCATAGCGAATCTTATCTTCTAGAACTTGAACAGTTTCAGTCATGATGAGCTGCTAAATCCTATGTATAATCTTCTTTGCCTGCCCTCCTGTCCCGACCTAACTATGTACTCTGGGCTGTGGGCAGGGTTAGTATCGTTAGCGAATTGGCAAAGTTGAATAAATAAATGTTAGTTGACATCACATCGCTCGTTATGAGAATAGAAACGTCTGGTATCATCAACCGTCATTAACTTGCATTAAATGTGAACATGGGACTGCGATGTTTATGGTAGCTTCAAAAGAAAATTGAAAAATAAAAAGTTAGCTGCTGGATAATTAGCCACGAATTGGTTCCGGATCGCTTTGGAGTTTTTGTCTCATCTCATGAGCACCGCAAGTTTTAAATGGTGAGAAAACTGATGATATTCATTAGCTCAGAGCTGTTGAGTCAGCAGCTATATTTCCATGCTGATTATTCAGTGTTCATAATAGATCGTCATAACAAATGACTCAGATCAACTGCCAAAATTGTCTAATACGGGACAAAAAGTGCGCACTGTCGCGTCCAAGCCTCCATCCGCCAAGCACCATTACATACCAGTAGAGACCGAGAATCCATAGCATTGGGGTAACTCCAAAGCTTATGCTCATGGTTCATGTGATTATTTCTATCCGTCGTCAGGATCTTCGGGCTAATTTAAACTGATTGATGTCGTGACCGGAGATACGCAAATGACGCGGCCCGGGCTGTTTGAACAGCCCGAGTCGAGGATTCAGGGGGAATTGTTTGCTGAGGAGTTGGTTATGTTAATCCAGGTATCCCACAGATTCGTTAAACAAAGGCAAAATAGTATTCGATCTTCGACCCACGCTAGAGGCACACTTTGCCCGTCCAGCTTGTTGCAAGCGAAAAGAGTTTCACTCATTAAGTCGTTTATTCATTTTTTTTTCAAAAACACTATTACGCGTATTTACATCTGTACGATATCTCTACGACTTCCGAGTCCTCTCAGCGGTCTTTTGCAACAATGAGGCTCCTCACCTTCGTCGCCGCTGGTCTGTGGCTCACAGCCGCTGCCGAAGCTTGCGCTAGATACAGGTA
Source organism: Colletotrichum trifolii (assembly GCA_004367215.1). Classification (NCBI taxonomy): domain Eukaryota; kingdom Fungi; phylum Ascomycota; class Sordariomycetes; order Glomerellales; family Glomerellaceae; genus Colletotrichum; species Colletotrichum trifolii. The sequence goes on along the minus strand of RYZW01000250.1, from coordinate 8,811 downwards.
TTGCCATTGTTACGACAGCAACGGCGAGTACAACAAGAACGCAACCACCAAAGCCTGCGAAGACGCCAAGGGCCAAATGCAAGGCGAAGAGTGCTACTATTACAATGAGCAGATGATTGGCACACCAGACGCAATCAGCAACTGCAGCTTCCGGAAGAACTGTGTCATACACGGCGCGACAGGCGCCGATTCGAGCTGCAGGCGCAAGCTCAAGGTCACTTGAGATCGCCGGATGCACCCGAGAGCTGTGGTGGACGCAAGGTTTACAGTTGAAAGGTACGGCGGTGAGTTTAATTCGCTACTCCAGTAGCCCTCAGTGTTCGACAACAGGTCTTAATAATGTATGAAGGCTTCGGAAGCAGGTCGACTTAGATGCCTGCAACGGCCAGCGGGCGGTGGTCAACCCGGCAATCATTTATTGCAATGGAGTCAGATTTGCTTCAACCCATAGACTCGCTTGCGAGATGTAATCTCAGCTCTCTTAACTTGACTACATACAAAGACGGATTAGGAGCCTGTTCAATGTTTGGTGTCTAGCTACCACTCAGCTTCCCCGTCGTCTCACGTGCCCTGTACCAAGGTCGCTAGCTTCCACGTCCAGCAATGTGAAAGAAAGACTGCGTGGATGGATCCCGCTGTTCACATATCGCCTCGGCTATTCGTGCCGATGAAAGCCCGGGATTGTTTGACTTCGCTGCCACCGTTGTGCATGCAACGTCTTTCGCCCTTCAAGAGATCGTTCCACCTGACTCTCCGTTCAGGAGCGCTGCCAGGCTGGCTTCCTCATCTTCCGAGTCGTCATCGTCGTCTCCTCCCATCAAGTCGATAACCAGCACCGACCCCGAGCTCAGCGTGTCCAGCTGAAATCCCGCCTTCAGAACCTCCGCAGTGTCAAATATGCATCCCGCGACCGAGAGGCCGATGTCAGCCTCCTTGAGGGCCAAGCACACGAGCCGGAAGTGCTCGTGGTGAGTATCGGTGTCATTGTCGAATATCAAGACGACATTGCGGTGAGTGAGGCAGAAGTCGTCGCTGATGTTCCCCGTCTTCAGCGCTGCCGAGAGCTTCGCTGGTTCGGTCTGCTCGGTGACTGTGAGGCGGGTGAAGATGGTGCCTCCGAGAAGCGACTGGGCGAATTCCGCCTTCTTGGGTGTAAAGATCATTACGTTGGGAGGCAGCGCCGCGGCGCCCTGGCTTTCGGAGGTGGACATTTGGCAGTGCGTGGACTGAAAATTGTGACTCTGTGACGTTGTGGAACCTCCATCGAGCTTCAAGTTGTGGTTGAGATGCGTCAAAGATTTCGAGTTTGCTTATGTAATCTCATAATTCCCAAATATCTCATTGGCTGTGCTGGCTCACTCAACCGGGGCGCGATGAGGGTAAAATGTGAATACGACAAGAGCTGAACTGGTGCCGTATGAGATAGTGAGATGAATCATAATCAAAACTGAGGTGAGATGAAGAGAGTCTTATAAGCGAAAATAGTACGAATCATGCACCGATCTTCATACTCCGGCTCTTCAATCGGAACTAATCGGTAGCGAGCCAACCCAATGTATTTTACATCTTAAGGGTTAGGCCACCTTCGCGGAACTTTTACCTGCATAGATCTATTGGTTTGCTGTCATTATTGCTTCTTACAGAGATTAGTATGAGCTTTAGAGGGAAAACACTTGTCGTACTAGGTTTGATACCTGTAGATATTCTTCTTCGGCTTCTAATGACCAATTTGTCGAGGGATTCGGCCTTCTAGTTGAGTCAAAATCCGCCCGCCACTCAAGGCCTGCAATAGGTTCGACTCTTACAGCCACTAGAGCCTGCAAAGCACGGGGTCTGCGGCATATGGGGAGGCTATTCCTATTGATAGTCTCCATAACGATGCTGTGATTTACAGAACGCAAATGTGAGAGCGGGAACATTGTCTCTCTCAACAGAGACTTATAACTTCAAAAGTGAGATTCCTGTCTCGGAGTCCGCCTGCTTCACGATGAGTTGACACCGCTGCAACAGCTCTTGGTAGGTATTGAGGAGGACTGCTATGTTCCAATATTCTTACATACATCTCCGACTGTGGCTGAGAGTCTTGTTCTGCATTCACATACTGCCCGCGGATTCAGCAACTCCAGAACTGCATTGATCAATATGCCTTCCATCAGACTTCCCTGGCTGATTGAATTCATCATGGAATTTCAGGAAATCCATTGTTTCTTTCACTGGTTCTCGCCGTGTGCTGAAGGCTTGAGAAGAGATGGAACCTCACTAAAACCTCGCACAGCCCATCGGATATTTCATCGTACGCATCACTAACAACGTTTACGTCTATCCCTACGCCATTACCCAGGCCCTAAGCTCTAGGTTGCCACTGACCCTGCGTACGCGTGGATGGTTGTCACCGGACAGCCTCAAAAACGCGTCGCAGACCTTCATGCCGAATCCAGCAACGTGGTCCGCATTACTCTCACTCAGCTCTCGTATGTCAACGCCAACGCCTTGAAAAACATCTTTGGCAACCACAAGCAGGGCCAGCAAGAGCACATCAAGGACGTGATCTTCCAGTTTAAGGGCATTATATCGGCGCTGGCCGCGAAGATTACGGCCGACTCCGAAGGCTGTTGTCTCGCGGGTTCTCAGCGCAAGCTATGCTAAACCAGCCAGCAGCCGATGATTATGCAGTACGTCGATCTCTTGGTTCAGCGTCTCCACGAAAACTGCGAGAACGGCGCCATGATTGGACACGGTGAGCTGGCACAACTGGTGCATATCGCACATCATCAGCGACGTTGCTTTCAACGAGCCTGTTGGATGCGGAGCACATGAACTTGACTCATGCCAAGGTTGATGAGCGGTTTGCCTTGGGCACGCCAAAGCCTGATTCCATCCAAGCGTTGACGATGAAGGGAGACTTGGTGATTGAAGGTGTACTTTGGCACAATATCACCATAAATCGTGATCTTACAGACGATAAAGGCGAGAGGATATTTACGACAATGCGAGCTTAGTGATTGGAAAGAAGTGAGAGGCGGCTTACGCTCTTTGGCCCAAGGGAGAGTTTAACATGTTCTTGAAGTCCAGAAGCTATGATACGTAGACAGAGACAAGTATGGTTTCGGACCATGTTGCCAAGTTGACGATGCACATCGCATGTCGCCAACTCGGGTTATTAGATGGTATATGAGCTTTGCTCGAATGATCCGTATCGGGAGTTCAGCGCAGTTCGTGGTCAGTTCCCTTCCAATCGGAGTGTGCCCGCAACTGTTGCTCAGCTTGAAACATACCGCGGCCAAAAGGCAAAATGCATGTCCTTCCAAGAACCTCCAATCGAGCAATTTTGAAACACTGTTCTCTGGTTCATTCACAGGTGTGACCTTCTCTAGGGCCTTGGTTGGCAGAAGCGACTGGTGATATTGACCAGGTGGAGTGATTGTCCTGACCCGGTCGTATTCGCTACCAAAGTTTTCTCTCGGCCTGACAGATCTGCAAGGAAACTCTTGGGCATGGAAAAGGGGATTGCCGGATTAAGGCGTGCACGAGCCGGAATAGAGTGTCTTTATGTGAGTGTTTGATCAATACGGATCCATGCTTGTATGTACCCCAGCATGACAGGGTCTGAAGGCCCATCCAGTGCAACGACACGTCGATTGTCTCCCCTTGGAATGTCACCTAGCCGGAGCCGCCTACGATGGGTTTCTGGGCCAGAGGCAGTGCTGAAGTGGGACCTCGTGCGATGCTTCTCTCTTCAAATAAACAGCACAGCGCGGTACACGATCAACAGGTTCCGTGCTCTCTTCACGCTTCCGAAGTTGTCCACCTACCTCGCTCGGTGTGTGCTGCAGTCGTTGACTTTGTCTCTGTGTTCTCTACCTTCGTTTCGCAAGCACAGCGAAGATACACTCGTTCAAACCGTTCCTTTGGGCTGTGTTGTTTCGTTGCCAGTCGCGCAACTGACTCGGATGTTCAATCACTCGTAAAGCTTTCCTCCAACAACGCAAAATGCGCGTCTCAATCGCTTCCCTGGCCCTCTTGGCCCTCGCCGACAACGTCTCGGCCAATCTTCACTCTCTTGCGGTAGCAGCCGGCAAGAAGTATTTCGGAACCGCCACCGATAACAACGAGCTTGCCGACTCTTCTTACACAGCCATCACAAAGGACCCCAAGTACTTTGGCCAGATTACACCTGCGAACGGGCAAAAATGGGACTACACCGAGTCCAGACAGGGTGTCTTCCAGTATAGCTACGCCGATGTCGTGCCTAGGTTTGCCAAGACGAACGGCCAACTCGTGCGTTGCCACACTCTTCTCTACCGCTCCCAGACACCTACTTGGGTTACCAGCGGCTCGTGGTCCAAAGACCAGATGACTGCTGTCATCAAAACGCACATCGAGAACCTGGTTGGACACTACAAGGGCCAGTGCTACTCCTGGGACGTCGTCAACGAGGCCGTCGACGACGAGGGCCAATACCGTGAGACCGTCTTTTACAAGGTCCTCGGCCTCGATCACATAACGCTAGCCTTCAACACCGCCCACGCCGTCGACCCCGAGGCCAAGCTGTACTACAACGACTACAACATCGAGAACCCCAACCCCAAGCAGAAGAAGACGGTCGAGCTCGTCAAGTACCTCCAGGCCGCCAAGGCCCCGCTCCACGGCGTCGGTCTCCAGGGCCACTTCATCGTGGGCAGCATGCCCAGCCAGGCGGACCTCGAGACCGTCGCCAACGAGTTCGCCGGCCTCGGCGTCGACGTCGCCTACACCGAGCTCGACGTCAAGTTCACCAAGCTGCCCTACACGGGCGAGGGGCTCCAGGAGCAGGCCGACGCGTACGCCGCCGTTGTCAAGGCCTGCCTCAACGTCGACGCCTGCGTCGGCTGGACCATCTGGGACTGGACCGACAAGTACAGCTGGGTGCCCAACACGTTCCCCGGCCAGGGCGGCGCGTGCCTGTTTGACAGCAACCTGAAGCCCAAGCCCGCGTACGACGCCGTCGTCGCCGCTCTCGAAGCCGCGGTGAAGAAGAGTGCGTCGACCCAGAGTGCTTCAACCCCGACCGCGACTGCGACCACTGACGTTTCTTTGAAGCCAACTAGTACCGTTGTTTCGACCTCTGTTGCAGAGAGTGCTCAGTCTACAGGTGCCGCTCCTGTTACGAACACGACCGCTACCGAGACCGCGTCCGCCACGAGCTCTGATGTCATTGCTCCTGTTACGACGGCTGCTCGTGGCGGCGAAGTTTCTGGTGTCTATGGCAGTCTCCCCGTCCCGACACAAACCGCTGTCTCTGTTTCTCCTACGCCGATAAGTCCTTGCGAGAGGAAGCGCTTCCGACGCATGAAGAAGCGCGAGGCTATGGCTGCGCGCAAAGCTTCGGCTTAGATGCCGCGGGAGGGATATGAGGCTGACGCAGGTTTTCGATTCGGCATTTACGTTTTCACGCGATAGAGCATTTACATCTTGATAATGAAACAACTGCATTTATTGACAGAGCATGCCGTTTCTTCTACGACTATTGATCAGTCCCTTTGACGTGCTGTGAAGTAGAACCTACGCCGTCTCACGTCAATGAACTGGCGCAGAGCTGGCTATTGTGAGCCCGAGGAAATGAGTACCTGAATGCTCAAGAGCCAATCACGTAGGCTAATTTGAAAGCACATGAGGATGTGACTGGCCCCCAGTCTGCTCAATACGGTCGACTGTTCGCTAGCTTCCAGACCCCGCTCGTCATGCACGGCTGACTGACGACTCTTCGTTCTTCACGTTGCCCAGTTTGGGTTCGAGACGTCCGAGGCGAGCGAAGCGCCATTCCAGTCCATCACCATTCTACCAGCCGAAACTGACGACCACTCCACATCAGAGATGCTTCGCTATGGAGCATCCTACACTTCGTACCAGCCTCTAGTCGATGACGACATAAGGCTTGTCAAGTTACTGCCAGGGAAGTGGGAAGACCCAGTCGCGTGCAATCTACGAAACCATCGCCGTCAAGATTGCCCGAGATATGTAGCACTCTCCTACGCCTGGGGAGACATCAGTAACAGAGTCCCCATCACCGTCAACGGAAACGAGCACCACGTTGGGGACAGTCTGTTCTCGGCACTCAGGCGTTTCCGAGCACTCCGTTTCGACGCTTCCTCGGGCACTGAGAGGAGCTTCTTACCAGAACTCGGGATCGAGGCTGACTCGCTTTACATCTGGGCGGACTGGCTATGTCTCAACCAGGACGATGAAGCCGAAAAGGAGAGCCAGATTCCTCGCATGGGTGTCATTTTCGGACAGGCCGACCGCGTCGTGGCCTGGTTGGGAGAGAACAGCGAGACTGAGGACGGCAAGGTGGACCTTCTCATGAAGCTGTGTGACGTTGAAGTTCCACGGAGCGACCATGTTTGGTACGAGGAGTCGTACCAGGAAAATCTTTTCAGCGTTCTTGGCGGACGCGCGAATGAGTTTCTTGACATTATCCATTCGTTCCTGGTTCGTCCATTCTTCGTCCGACTCTGGATCATCCAAGAGATGTATGCTCCCCACTCATTCAAACAGCAAAGGTCTTTCATTGAACTGACCTGGGACAGGGCACTTGCAAAAGAGCAGCCACTCATTCTTGCCGGGCGTCACTGGTGCGACCTCTTATCGCTCAAACAAGTATGGAGGTTTGCACTGGCAACACGGCTTGTCAACCAGCATCCGGAACCCTTCACCACTGTACACTTTCATATCGAAGCCCTAGTTCGAATGCGAAACCTTCACGAAACGGCTTCTTCCCTCAGTGATTCCAGTAACGGTCGCGACAATATGGACATGGTTGGCTACCTGCTCAATCTCTATCTTAGGGCAGTCCAGGGATCTTTCCAAGCCAGCAGACCTCACGACCAGCTGTACGGGTTGCTGGGCATTGCCGGAGCCACTGGCCTGCCGCAAAGTCTCCGCCCGAACTACGGAACCTCCTTCGAAGAGGTGTTCAAGGAGTACACAAAACAGCTCCTGAGGAGTTGTGGAGATATTTCCATTCTCAACCGTTACCATTGCAACTTGAAGGGTGTGCCCTCGTGGGTACCGGATTATCGATCCCATCCTTGGCTTTTGACGCACGAAGACTGGCCTGGCCTGAAGTTCTCGGGAGACAAGATGGTTATCCGGGGAGTTATCCTAGACCGTTGTATCGGCGTCTGGAACCCCTGCCAGAAGTATTCTTTCGGAGACGAGAGCTACGACCTAGGGACTCATCTGCAGTCACTGCAGAGCTTCTTCCAAGTTGCTTCGGCCGCCAGCGGAACTGATACGAGCTCCATTATCCGCTCTTGGATTGACATGTGCCTCAGAGCCATTGGAACGCACGACTTTGAAGACGCCCCGGTCTTGAAGGACGTACTGTGCCGATCCATATTGGCTGGTGAGCCAGTCGAGTCAGAGCAGTGGAAAGATGAGACCGGGGCTCTGGACTACGTGCTGGGGGCTTCTGTCGTTGCAACCGGGAGAGCAACAGTAGACACGCTTGTTCGTGGAGATGTCAGGCCGGAGGTCGGAGATGTGCTTTGCGCCATCGAAGGTGGGAAGACTCCCGTACTGCTCAGACCTGTGGCAGAGGGTGGGCATCTGTTTTGTGGAATGTGCCATAGGTGGGAAGGGGAGAAAATGGTCGAGTACGGCTTGAGGTGGTTTGATGGCCGCGAGTTGCGATCCTTCATGTTGGTATGAAGCAGTTCTGCTTTTGTCATCTAGGTGGAAACATTTACTGATGGTATTACTTCCTCATTTGCACCTCGCCCTCCCTTTCATTCTGTCGCGGAGCGGGCTACGCCATGAACATGAGAAACACTGATTTCTAGCCAAGATCCTGTGGGCATCCCTAGGCTTGGAAATTACCCATAGGTACCCAGCTAGGTAATACTTCTTAGAGCCTATAGGTAGTAGTGGGTACCTATTAGGTCTATAGGTAGGATATAGGTATAGGTAAAAAAGGAATACTACCTATAGGTAATAATAGGTTACCTATAACTACCTATTTTATAGATTA
>RYZW01000249.1:0-52819 GCA_004367215.1 Colletotrichum trifolii | reverse complement strand
GTAGAAGAGGAATTCTAGAGGTATTATTACAGGTTATACCTAGCTAGTTAACTCTAGCTCTACCTAAGTCCCGATAACTATACCTAAGAAATCAAGTACTAGTAAGCTACTAGTAAGCCCCTAGTGTTACCCTTAAATAGACTTTTTATACCTTTCGCGAGAATTTTTCTTTTACTCCTTAGTTCTAAATAAATAGTATTTACGCTCCTTATAGCTGAATTATAACCTAGGCCTAGCTTTTCGTATTCTAGAAGCTTTCTCCTTAAGCTTTACTATATTTTCCTCAATAACCCTTAAGCTAAGTTTTATTTAATAGCTTTATTAGAACTTTAGTATATAAACCTATTAAATAATAATTATCTAGGTATAATAAGTTCCTAAGTAAGTTTTTTCTCTATTATTAAAGCTATAGATATAGATATCTTTATTGATAATTCCTATTCTCTCTACCTAGTTTACTAGTTATACTAAGTAGTATTCTTTAGTTTGAATAATCCTATTAATAAAGTTAGTAAACTTAAAATAGTTACTAGTTTTCTTAATTTTCTATTTATTAATAGTTTTAGTTTCTACTAGTCTTTAAATCTACTTTCTTATAAACTATTATATCTATTTTTAAGTTATAAGTATTCTCTTTATATATACTAGTTTAGGGTTATTATTCCTTTTATCTATTTCTTTATTCCCTTTCTTAATTAGGGTTTTTAGTCTTTATTTAATATAGTTATATATGAATTCGTGTTAATTTATCCTAGTCTATCTTTAGTTTATTTTTAGGAAAGCTATTTCTAATATAGTTAGTATAAATAGAAGTCTAATTACTAGTATTCCTCAGTATACTACCTAGTTAAAAATATTTAGGAAATCTTAAACTTCTACTTATAACTATATATTTTCCTATTATTCTTCTATCTATTCTAAATATTAGCTCTACTTAAAAGTATCTAATCTCTATTATATACTCCCTAATAGGATTTATATATAAAGATCGCGGCTAATCCTTTAAGCCTTAATATTCCCCTTATAGTTCAGGTCTTTCTATACTTTTATAATCTCTTTATTAAATCCTTACATAAATTCCTCTCTAGTTTTTAAATATAAAAACTATATAGTTTACTCGTATCTAATAACTTCTTCTATATTCTCAGCTATTATATAAACTTCTAGGGATTTCCAGCTTATAAATATATAATATCAAGCAGGTATAATTAGTAAGGTCTTTTCATAGTAATAAAGTTTAGAAGAAAAGAGGGTTTTAATTTAAGGAAAACTTATTAATTATTTTCTTTTATATTTATCAGGATTCTATTTATTCATTAATTATTAATTATCAAGGTAAGTTAATATATTATTATTATTATATTATATCATATTATAGGTATAAAGGTAGAGATATTAATATGTTATTTTATTAGCTAGGGATATCCTCTAATTCAGTAAAACTTCTATGTTTTTAGTAAGAGCTACTTTTAGTTCTTTTCTAAATAGTTTTAGTAGTATGAAATTAATTATAATCGTCTATTTTATTTATAATATTATTATATAAATATAAGGCTAGATACTTCCCCTTAATAGAAGAGATATCCGCTTCTAAGTACTATTAAAAACTACTAAAAGTATATATGATTTCTTCTAAGAATATTACCTTATAGGTAGTACTAATATAGCTAGTGATCACCTAAGTATGTAAGGGGGTTTGTCCCTTTTGGGTAGGCTTAGTCATTCTCCTCCTCCACATGCCCCTTGACCTGTCTGTCCATGACAAATGTCTCCCCAGACTTTCCAGACAGCCAACACAATCCGAAAGCGAGCGGCCCAAGAGGTCGGGCAGGACCGTCACACTGAGGGGCAGAGTTGCAGACCTGTATCAGAGGTCCAGATGGCACTTCTGTCAGACTCTCGGACTTGTAGACACGTCAGGTCTGGCCTGGACCCGAAGACGAAAGGTGGTGCCTCGCAGCTGGGACCGAGTGTCGTGGACGAAATGTCAAGCCCAGCGCGTCCATCGAGCTCTCCAGCGTGGATACAATTGAGAAACTTGACGGATCGGGGGATGTGTGTGTGTGTGTGTGGAACGAGGGTTCGGTCTCTCACACATTGCACCACAGATCTGACGAACCAACCGCATTGCGAGAAGGCGACGAGACAAGAGTCCGAAACACTCGATTTGCGTGTTAGGGCTGAAGCGGCAATGTGGCATCCGGCTCCGAGAGCCCAGGTCGACAAAGTGGCAACGCAATGGCCATGACAATCATCCGAAGATCTACGGCGTTCAACATGCAGAGAATAAGCACTCCGTGATCATCACGACCGGCCGAACCACCATCTTCATGCAATCAGGGCAAGGGGCGCGTGCTCGAAGCACCCGAGAGCGAGGCAGATGCAGCCCAGCGTCGAACCTAAACACACCCAGCACATGGCTATCGACGGCTCGATTGTCCGAAGAGCTCTTGGGAAGTTCCAATAGGCGAAACGCTGCGTGAAACTTTACGCTTAATGGCTTCCCAGGGTCATCAGTCATGCTACAGTTCTCCTCGGCCCAACGACCCTTCAACTTTGATATCTCCGCCGGCAGCCCTCCGCAAGACGTCTCTTGCACGTTCCCACGACGGGACAGCGGGACAGTTGTTCTCCATGTCTAGATCTACGAGCACCAGCGGCACGACGAATCGCAGGCCATGCCGCTGCAGAGGGGCGACCATGGCGCCGGGCACGATATTTACGACGCGGGTGGCGGTGATGGCACCCTGCCCGAACCGATATGCGTACGATACAGATTCTCGCAGACGGCGCCGACGGGACAGGGTATCGCGACGCAAATCAGGCTGCTCAGCGTGTGCGACCGGTTGCTCGCGACGGTTCACGGAGACCGCGACGTGCTCATCTGGAAGCTAGCCAGCAACGCGGAACCGCCGCAGCGGGTCGAGCTCGACATGAGCGTCGACCGCATCACGGGCATCGCCTTCTCGCCGACGAGCAGCAAGGTGCTCGCGCTATCCTTCACATGCAACGGGGCGCACGAACTGTGGACGTACGACTGGGCGCGCCGCACCGTCGAGGCCACGTACCGCACGGGTTCCGACTTCCACTCGGCGCAGTTCTCGCCGGACGGGAGGCTGCTGGCGCACGTCGCGGCCGGGGGCGTGGACGTGTGGGAGACGGTCATCAACACGCACGTCGTGACGCTGCGCGAGGGTCGGAGGCGGACGGACGGGCTGGCCGTGTGCAAGTTTGGCTTCTCGGACGACTCGAGGCGGCTGGTGACGCTGGACCGCGCGGGGCGGCTCGTCTGCTGGGACGTGGCGACGTGGGCGGACGTCAGGGAGTCGCGGGCGAAGGCGGCGTGGGACGGGCTGGGGCGGGAGCCGATGCAGGTCGTGGCCGTCGGGGAGAGGGTGCTGGCGGCGTGTCGGCAGACGTACGGGTCGAGCCCGTGGACGTGGCGGCTGACGACGTGGTGGCCGGACAATGGCAGCAGGGCGGAGCTCGAGATGAACGGGTGCGCGTTTGCGTGTATCCCGCGCAACGGCGCGTTCGTGGCGACGGTGCAGGCGGACGGGGGGAGGGTGAGGATTCGCGACGCGGGGAACGGCGTGTGTCTCGACCAGTCGACTCAGGGTATCGCCAAGACGGGCAAGACGCCGCTCGTGGTTGCGGCGGGAATCGCGGTCGGGGATCGGGTCATGGTGACGCAGATTGCGAACGGGCGGACTACGGTGTGGCAGCTGACGGCGTCGGAGGACGAAGACTAGCGGCGAGGGGAGAGATTTGAGGGCGTCGGGCAGCCCTAACGTTGCGGTATCGTGGGTATCGTGGGTATCGTTGGCGGTGGTGATGATGTGAAGCCCTATGCACGTAGAGAAGCCCGCGATAAGGACGATCTGATAGACGCTGTTGGAGGAGTATGGCGGTGATGGTGTATAGGACATGCTGTTCCGGCTTTTGAATAACAACCACTTCATATGGAAGGGTGGCCGAGTTGGTTATGGCGCCAGGTTAAGGTCAGCTTAACATCTGTTTCCTGGTGGGGCAACCCGCGCGAGTTCGAGTCTCGTCCCTTTCATTTTGCCTTTGTGATGACTCACAATGCTCTTTTTTGCGATGACATACTGAGTCTCTATTGACTTTCCTTTAATGCTACTTACTCTATTAGTATTACTTCTGGGACCTACTTTTCAATTGCCGAGTGTCATCTCCCTCTTCCTCATGTGAAATGGTCCCGTACTGCAGCTAGTCCGTCGCCATCTGCGTCCATTCCCTCACCGCCTGGCAGCATCCGGCAGAGAGGGCGCCGAGTGGTGGGGCGCGCCAGCGGTCAGAGGTGGAGCGTCGGTTTCGTTGAGCCTGTGAGAAGTTTGCATCTATGGGGCCGGTCCCGATTATCCACCATCGCACCAACCAGGACGGCGTATTCCCACGCACGGACGGCCATTTCGCCCGATTCATTCCCGGCGGGTGGGTCCGGCGCCAGGCCTCTCGGCTCCACTCTGTTCCGGGCGTCCACCGAGTCGGTCCCGTTGTATTCTCCTCCTTTTTTGGTCCCCTTTCACGACCAGCTGTGCTTTGGCAGCGCACTCGTACACGACGAACCCTTGCCATGTTACACTCGCTGAAATTTGTTGGAACGCGCCGTCAATCTTGCAAGATTGCGGTCCTGCTGCAGCCTTAGCCTTTTGCCCACCGACGAGGGTGTCCCTTACCTGGCTAGCCTGCATTCTGTGGTCAGCCTACTCCATTACGAAGATGCAGCACGAATGCCACATGTTTTTTTTACTTTTTCTGGCAGCTGCAAGTCTGTCTCCCCTAGACTGAGCCGAGTCGAGCCGAGTTGCGGTATTATTTTGGACGAGCCAAGTATTCGCCTCGGTGACGGGCGAATGCTGTAAAATGACGCGAACCATTGCGCTGGCTGGCGGGCTGGCCACTCCAGATTACCAGATTAGTCCCCATTATCGTCGTCGTCGTCGTCTTGTCTCTGCCTCTTAGCCTTGCTGCCTTGTCGTCGAGCCTTGCCTGATGGACGATGGCCGAACCGTCATCCCTGGCCTTTCGTCGAGAGCCTTGCGCATGATCCTGTTGACGACACGCACTACACACGCAGTGCAGGCGAGGTCCCTTTCCCTCTGCGTATTGTGGACATGAGCCGCTCCGCAGCACCGAATCCAATAATTCCTCAGCCGTCGTATTGGCCAGTCCGCTCTGCATCGTTGAGGTCGCGTAATATCTCGTTGGTTTGTGCCATGCATGGTCCTGATGCGGTGAGTTGGCGCCAAAAAAAGCCATCAATACCAAGCCCGTGTTCCCGCCCGAACCAGGTCATCCATCGTTCGGTCGCATCTGGTCGTGACGATCGTTGCAGCGACTCCTTGTTCCTCACCCGGTCGCAGGCATACACACGTGATCGGTTTGGCGGTCTTCGTCGCCGGAAACGAAGCATCGTCCCGACTGCTGTCGCGTGTGAGCAGGTGCTGGAGATTGTGACGGTCGGTCGGCCTGCCTGCCTGTCCAATCAGCCGGCGTGGGAATAGTTCCGCGTACGACCGATGAAGTCGCCTAATCCGCGACACAATCTTATCGTACGTGTGATGGCGGATGGACTGTTCGACACCGTGGGCCTCGGCTATGACCACGACTGGTCTTTGAGATAAGAGTCGTCCGGGGTTGGCGCGCGACACCCCCACGCAGAGCCCCCTATCAACTCACCGAGGAGCAGGCCGGACGGATTCTCAGGATGCTGTTCCCCGGCCCCTGTGTTGGAATCATTCCCCAATGAACAGAGTACTGGCTCCGGCAAAGGTCCCATCTGGTGGCTTGCCTGTCGACCTGGGCGTCTCGGTGAAGTGGTGATAAGAGCTGTCCGCTCGTCCAAAGCAGCATCGGTGACATGTCACCGCGGAGTGCGGCGTCGTTTTCCGATCCCGACGAACATGCCTGGTTGATGGGATGCCCCGGCTGCGATGTTTGTCGTCCGTTTGCTGTATTTGGAGATTCCATGTGTGACTGCATGGGCCTTGTGGTGGTCGAACCTGGCGTTTGATGGTGCGTGGGAGGACGGACATCGGTATATCGGTGTCGAAGCCGTGTTCCTATCGCAGCCTAATAGGAGTGTTGTCTATCATTCAAGTTCGGATATGGGTTTCCAGATGGTTGCATCCCGTTGAGGTGCGTCGAGATGCCGAGATCGTCTCCTGGCTGCTGGGGTCATACACAAAACACCATCCTTGATTGTCGATGCATATGTTCACTTATATCCTCCATGCAGTCATGGTATACAATCTGCAAAGATTGCTAGCATCACGGCTGGTGTATTCGCTACGGGTGTGGTCGGCTCAAAGTCGTTTGCATCGTGATGCAAGGTAGACGTCGTCGTGAGATGGAAGCGCATGTATCTCGGTCTCGGTAAGTGTACCCAGGTGGTGGAGCACACCCATCTGCATCCGCAACAGATGGCTTTGGTGTTTCGAGAAGACATGTCGATTCGAAAATATTCCTAGGCAAGCTTAGACAACGTATGTCGACGGAAGTGAAACTGCGGAGAGTGACCCGGGGAGAGAGTGTTCAAGTAGCTTTGCACTCACGTTGAGACGGCTTCAGCCTCGGACTTGGCGGAGAGTGCGAAGGTGCGAAGATGCGAATGTGCGAAGGATCGACTCGCGGCGGAAGATGCCTTTGCCAGAGTGTCATCACCCTGCGTGGTGCGTCTCGACTTATTAGAAATCAAGACTTGCCCATCTTGTCCGAGTCTGCTGCGTGAATAAGAAGACCTTGTCTCTCTTCTTCCCAGCCACTGACTCTCACCGCCAGCCTGGCAGACACTCTTCTCACCACTTCTCTCCCATCACCACGTTGCATCCATCCCGCCTCATCGTCCACTCGAGTCCCCAGTCTTGGCACCTCAACCCTCGAGAACCGCAGCGGGGTGCATGGCGTGTCGTGCCGGAGTACTCCATGAACCTTGTCGTGTCTGCCGTGTTTCGATCGCCCTGTCTGCATCACGGCGCTGCACAGCATCTCGCAACCATACACGTCCATCGCAGATCGTTGCCCGTCGTCGAACCTCTCGCTTCGCGCCAGACATTGTCAGCCTTCCTCCTGCGGACTCGCTCGTCGTAACCCATGCCTGCTAGCTGCGGCTCAGCGGCGCTAAACAGCTTGACGTGACGGAAGCGAAGGAGCAGAAACGACATCCTGGACGGCCTGCGGGCGTCGACATGCATTCTTCAACGTGCTTTTACCAACAACCGGGTTCGACTTTGTTTGAACCGTCACTTGCAGATGTGTCTCGTTTCGCCACCTCTGCCGTGAAGAAACAGGACCAGGTGGTGTTCCAGACCAGATCGACATGGCTCACCTCGACGACATGGCCCAACAAAGACTGCAGTTCGGTCAGCTCGGTGAGCCAAACCGCCATCTCCACTCCTGACTGTTGGATCGTCAACCCAGCTCAGCCAGGCCTAGCTCGACCGCCACGCTCATCGCCCATCTTCAGTCTTTGTCCGTCAACCGCCAGCCCTCGCATCGGTATCTACACGATGACCCGAAGCCACGACGTTTACACCAATGCAAGGCTATCGTCCGTCTCCTCCCACCATCTCAGCCTTTCCCCGGATTCGATACGTATCGATACGTATACGTATCGTGATCGCGCCCCTCCTGTTCAGCCTCCCACACTCACAGGGTTCAACTTCCCAGCTCAGGGTCTCGGGGTGCTATGGCGCCATCGGTGAGGCTCCCCGACGAGACGAGATGACACCGGTCTGGGTTGCGTCGACCCAGGCGGGCGGGATGCCTACACGAACACACAACACACCAACGCTTAATACTATGCAGCATGGTCCAAAGACGAGAGACATCGCCTGTCAACCGTCGAGGTGTCGCGTGTCGCGTGTGCCATGTCGCGATCGGGCGTCCGCAGCCCCCCCGTTCCCCCGTCTTCCCCCGGCTTGTCATGCTCGACCTCCACCGCCTGTCCACCCACCGCGAGCCGGGTTAAGCGCCGACCCACGAGACTTTGAGAGCAGCATCTCTGCTCGATGGACGACGTCGCCGGCTGGCAGACAATCTGCCACCTCGTCTCGTTTTCCCGCTCCAGGTTATCGTCAGCTGCCCACGACAGCGTCCCCGTCGACGAGAGTGACCCGGGCCTTGTCACGATCAGGTATTCTTCGCGCCTCAAGCCTGGGAAGAGATACTCTTACGTACACTCAACGGCATTCTCGCACTATACCTCGCACGGAAGGTGGGCTGCTCATCAATGGAGAGACGTCTCTGACATCAGCGCCCTATCACGACCACTCACAGACGCCGAGAGAACCAAGGCTTTTTTTTTTTTTTTTAATTCTTCTCTTTTTTTGGTTGCCCTTCTGGACGGGAACTTGCAGGCCTCGCGATCCCAGTGGGCTTGGGTCGTGTTCAGGGTATCCATACCGTAGTACGCGAGTATCCCACGACATGGGTGGCATGGCCCATCCCTGGTCATCTTTGTCGAAGAAAATAACCTGGCTCATGCGAGGAAACGGGCTGGGGAGGGAGAGGGTTTCCCCTCCTCCTCCTCACCTTGCGCAGCACAATGGCCCAATCCCGGTCAGCCCATCTCCATCGCGGCTCCATTTCCCTCTCCATCGACACCTGGTCTTCCCAGTCTCAGACTCCCCCCCCCTCGTCGGTATCAAGACGGCAAGACGGAAAATTGGAAGATGGAGTTCAAACTCCACGACGACTCGCGGCCGACGAACCAACGGCGGCCGTGGGCGTGGGGAGCAAGCAGTCGGCCTGCGTTAGTCGGGCGCCGTCCTTGGGGAGCCACATGTCGACGTCATAACGGGGTGCCACCCGCATGCTCGTTGGCATGTGTGGTGTGTGTACTAATTAATGTGTATACGTGGTGTGTGGTGAGAGTGCCATTTAGGTGGTTGAGCATTGAAGAACGAAAAAGTTATGGAGAAATGCAGTCGATTTTTTTTTCCCCGTCTCAGATTTGGACGAATTCTTCTTTGGCTCGTGCTTGACTACCCTAGACTCGTCGCATCGCCTCAACACTTCGTGGACCTAGTCGCGGAGCAAGGAACAAGCAGCAATGGGACACATCTCTTCGTCTTTTGCCAGTTGATGGCGTCTCGGGCTTGGTCCCTTCGGCGCCGGCGGATGCGGACCAGAGGAGACGGAGTGCCAATAGGGAGACACGGAAACAATCAGTTAGACTGTCGAGGCTCAAGGGAGGAGAAAGCAGGGAAAAGGAAAGGGTTCGCAAAGGATCGCACAAGGTCGCATTCCCACGGCCCCAGCAGCCCACCGGACCCTTGCGGCAGAAGACACGAAGAACACACCAAGAACACTCGCTCACGACCTGGCTGCATGGCATTTGTGCAATCTGCTTCGTCTCCGATGCCTGGCTGTCTCCCTGGCGTGTTGTCGGCTGGCGTCCAACTGACCGTTCGCCTCTCCCACGTCGGATTGTCTATCTTGCGCCGTCTGCGTCAAGAGGCGTCGAACGATGCGACGGAGTCTTGTCCGTGGTCAATGAGAGCGCACAAGCTTCTCTTCTCGGACAAGGTACTCGTCGTGTTCTGTTGGCGTCTGGTCCCATGTTCTATCTATCCATCTGTCCATCCATCCATCACCCACCCACCCATCCGCATCGACCGAATCCATGCTCTGCTCCCTTTCCGCGCTTGTTCCCCGGCCTGATCCAGGTCGTGCGACACAAGTGTCAAGGCCAAGGCCCAGCTGAAGAGACAAGGCAACACGGAATGCAATTACCAGACGAAAAGAAGAGGAACATGGGCCTGCTCGACATGCTTTACGCCTGCGGTCGATGGCGCGGGTCATTAACCGCAACCAGGACTCGGAGCCGACACCGTCTGGATCGTACACGCGCTCCCAACAGGCCACCGACGAAGCCTTGCGCTTGGCGCCACACCAGATACGGTTCGCTGGTGCTTGTGCTTGTGCTTGCTGCTGCTGCGACGGACTCTCTCCCCCTCGGCTTCTTTCGATATGGACCGAGGCTATACGACGTTGGCTGCCCATCTGTCGCTCAGTCACGTCTGTCACGCCAGTGTCTGCTGCCTGGGCCATCGTAACAGATTCGCTCGGCTGCCGCCCATCCACCAGGTCAACAGACTTTCGTCGAGCGACTGGAATCCGACCGACAGCCGTTGCTGCGGCGTCGCTTAAGCGAGCGAGCCACACCAGAAGCAAGATTGCTGTGGCACCAGTCGAACCCACCGGGGACCCCGAGTCAGACAAGGCCCGAGATACTTACAAGTAGCAGACAGACCGAGAGCTGAGGGAACCTGCAGAAGAAGGATGAGATACCGAGGTATTACTCTGTATCTGAAGGAGCTTCATCGATTCACCATCTGCCGTCATCTCTGCTATCTGCCACCCACGCGGGACAGCCAGGGTGGGATCGATGAACCGATAGCGACGACGCGGACGCTGGCTAGATGGGACAATCTCGACACAATGTACCACCTCCGTCTGCCTGTCTGCACCATGTTGCGTAGTGTACACGACATGCAAGGACTGGGGTATGAGGACCCAGAGCCGAGGGGGAGGAGACGAGAGAGGCAAAGAGGACATGGGTGTTCCACTGGATCCAAGGTACATACACCACACACACGTTCTCAGCCTGTCTTGAGGTATCCCATGCTCGTCCATCTCACCCAGTTATTCGAGTCTGTTGCCCTCCAGACGGTCCCGCAACTTGCCCGGCCACGTCCAATGAGAAGGACGTCATTGTCTGGTCCCGGCGAACGCGACACAGACAGACCAAAGGCACTCCAGTCCAGTCCAGTCAAGTTGAGTCGAGTCGAGTCGAGTCGGCCTCGATTTTGAATGGAGGACTGACGGACTGCTTCAACTCAGTCGGCCTCTTCCCTGTGTCTTCTCCGACGGCCTGTCACTCTCTTGTCTGCCTGTGTGTGTCTCTCTCTCTCACCTCGGACCCTTGCCTCTTTTTTGCCTCTTTTTTTTTTTTTCCTGGTCTCTTTCGTCCATCCTTTTTAAACTCTCTCTCTCTCATCCATTCGCTTTTTATTGACCATTAACCTCCAAGCCTGGTCCATCACTTTCTCTCCCCAAACTAAAATTCATCCCTTCGACACACATGAACGCACCGGACCTTTAAACACCTTGCCTGATGTCCATTGGAACCTTGTGTCTCTCTTCCTCTTAACCTTCTTCTCATCTCTCTCTCTCTCTCTCTCTCCCTCCCTCCCGCGACTCCTTTGCCGTGTCGCTCTCTCACTCATACTGGCGTCCGAGCTCACTCCCTGGTCCAGCAATTAACTCTGTCCATCCCAGGGGTTCTCGAAGCTTAGTTAGGAACAACTCCCTCTGACGATCCTCCATCATGGCACACTTCGTCTCCCAAGACCCCGGTGCCCGCGAGCACGATCTCGGCTTCAACCCAAAGGACGCAAAGGACGGATACACCACCCACGGCAGACCCTCGCGCTCCGACGATGGCTCCGCCGACAACGTCCTCGAGCAGCTGGGCTACAAGCCCGAGCTGGAGCGCAACCGCTCGACCCTCCAGGTCGCCTTCATGTCCTTCGTCCTCGCCTCCATCCCCTACGGCCTGGCCACCACCATGATCTACCCCCTGGCCGGCGGCGGTCCCGTCGACATCATCTGGGGCTGGTTGGGCGTGTCTCTGATCATCATCTGCGTCGCCGCGTCTCTCGGTGAAATCACCAGCGTCTACCCTACTGCCGGAGGTACGTACGTCAAACATGTGCATGTTGACATCTTTTCCCCTCGTCTCTCGTTCTTCCTCGGCCGCCGCTCCGTCGCACCGGCCGAGAACCCCCGCGCCGTTCCCGGAAGATCCATCTCCATCTCCTCCTCTCCCCTCCCCTCCCAACCCACAAACGTTGAGCTGACCGTTTCGCCAGGCGTCTACTACCAGGCCTTCATGCTCGCGCCTCCCGAGTGGCGCCGCGTTGCCAGCTGGATCTGCGGCTGGCTGTACGTCGTCGGAAACATCACAATCACCCTGGCCGTCAACTTTGGAACCGCCCTCTTCTTCGTCGCGTGCATCAACGTCTTTGAATCGGAACCGGGCGTCGGCGTCCTCGCCGGCGAGCCCTACCAGGTTTTCCTCATCTTCCTCGGCCTCACCCTGCTGTGCAACGCCGTCTCCTCGCTCGGAAACCGCTGGCTGCCTCTGCTTGACGTAAGAAACCATCTCTTCCTCTCGGCGTGCTCTGTGTGTTTGTGTTTGTGTGGATGTGTGGATGTGTGGATGTGTGTGAAGTTATCGGTCAAGTGAAGACAAGAAAATTCCACATAAAGATAAACATGGAATGCTAATTCTCCCGGATCGTGTAGACCGCCGCCATCTTCTGGACCTTTGCCGGCGTCTTTGCCATCGTCATCTCCGTCCTCGTCGTCGCCAAGAACGGCCGTCACGATGCCAAATACGTCTTCACCCACTTCGAGGCAAACTCGGGCTGGCCCAAGGGCTGGTCCTTCATGGTCGGTCTCCTCCACGCCGGATACGCCACCTCGTCCACCGGCATGGTCATCTCGTGAGTCGTGCGCCCTTGGCCATCCATCAATCCGTCCACTTCTAACAATCGGAAGCATGTGCGAAGAGGTCAAGAAGCCGTCGACCCAGGTCCCCAAGGCCCTCGTCTTCACCGTCATCCTCAACACCCTCGCCGGCCTCCTCTTCCTCATCCCGCTCGTCTTCGTCCTCCCCGACATCCCCTACCTCGTCGGCCTCGTGTCCGGCCAGCCCGTCCCCGCCATCATCAAGGACGCCATCGGTTCCTCGGGCGGCGCCTTCGGCCTCCTCTTCCCGCTCATGGTCCTCGCCGTCCTCTGCGGCATCGGCTGCACCACCGCCGCGTCCCGCTGCACCTGGGCCTTCGCCCGCGACGGCGCTATCCCCGGCTCCCGCTGGTGGAAGCAGGTCAACCGCAAGCTCGACGTGCCCCTCAACGCCATGATGCTCAGCATGGCCGTGCAGATCATCCTCGGCGTCATCTACTTTGGTTCCAGCGCCGCCTTCAACGCCTTCTCCGGCGTCGGCGTCATCTCCCTCACCGCGTCCTACGCCTGCCCCATCGCCATCAGCCTCTTTTCCGGCCGCAAGCAGCTCGAGGGCGCCAGCTTCCACCTCGGCAAGTTTGGTGTCGCCGCCAACGTCGTCGCTCTCGGTAAGTTGTTACGCCTGCCATGAGGGCCGATACCGTGTAAGATGGTTTGCTAATATTCTGAAAGCCTGGTCCGTTCTCGCCATGCCTCTCTTCTGCATGCCCACCTTTGTTCCCGTCACCCCGACCACCATCAACTACGCCCCGGCCGTCTTTGTCGCCGCCTGCCTCATCTCCGGCATCTGGTACATTGCATGGGGTCGCAAGAACTACGCCGGTCCCCCGTCCGAGGAGATCCAGCACTAAACGCGTTTTCCTCGCGGGTGTCCACACCATGACGATCCATCGACACGTCTCGATTGCACGTTCCATCATGTCGAAACACTTGCTCGAGACGGTCCCGAAAAATCACAAACCACTGTTCAATCTAGAGCTCGCAACATCATCATTCTCGGCGCAACACATACACGAAAACTCGTTGGGTGCCATCTTTCATCACACTTGGAAACAGTGAACTGCAAGATGCCCTCGACGACCGTCGGATTTATACACGCAGGAGGCGCTCACGGTCCTATGGCGCATTCGGGCAAGCGGTTTCCCAAAAAAGTAGAAAGAGTGAGCGCAAGAGAGATAAAACAGGGCGGTCTGGTTTTGTACATAACATGATACCCCAGTGCTTAATTCAAATTCACGAAGCAACTTCAAGTTTATTGAGTTCTCTTTACATGATGTTTACTCGTCCCGAAGACTATTGAGGCTGTTGCAGGTTCGTTGACGATTGCGGCGACTATTACCCCATCCATCCCAACGGAGCAATTCTCGTGGTGGATATTCTTCACAAATTTTCAGATTCTCAAAAAGAGAACACCAAACACCAGCCTCTCCGACGTATACCCTTCGCAGAACGTTGGTCCTCGACGTCATCCTGCGGACCGCTCGGCCAGACGGCATCGCCTTGCGCCCACGGGTCCCAGGCAGGGTCCATCCCGTCTCATCCGGTATGGCGCATGTATCTCGGCATGCTGCCAAGACGTCGCCAGCCGGCTGACCCCGTGGGGGACGGGTTGTGGCCGAGACGGGGGTCACGCTGTTGTCCGCGATGGAAGACGTTGGGGTGATGGTTGAGAGCCTTGGATGTACTGAGAGCATGCTTCATTGGCCATTGATCCGTCTAGTAATCTTGTCCGGTTGCGAGTCGATTAATTCGCGGGCTGAAAGCCAATATCCGTACGCATTATTTCTTTCTCGGTGAAACGGTCATGTTCTTCGCCTCGGCCCCGCTTGACGGGGCTTTGAGGGGCCGATTCACGGAACTTGGCCGCTTTTTTCGCCCTGTTTTCTGTTTTCGCCCCCTTCAACGTAGGGTCCTACCCTTACTGAATCGAGCTTGCAAGGATGGTCTGGGGTTTTCAAGAGCGCGTAGCACTTGTAAGTCTTTCTTCATGTTGATGACATTGAGAACCACCCCTACCAGACAGGTTTCCCCGGCCTTGGTTTGCTGCCCGGGCTGAGCGGGTTTGATGGCGATGGCGTGTGGGGTGCGGTGATGACGTCTTGTACCTCTGGCATGAAGAATTTTCTTCTGCGGATATTCTGGAAGTTTTCCTGTTTTGGGCGGGGGGACTCTCTCGGTGTGGCCATCGTGAGGTTTGCTTCCTTCACACCCAAGATTATCCACGGCGAGGATGGGTGCCATGCGGAATTTTTGATGAGAAGGCAGCGGGTTTTTCAGTACGCCGTACTTGAGGTATGAGTACGTCTGTCGTACTAACTTAGAGATTTACGCTCTAAGGCGCGACAGTAATGACAAGTTGAAGCCCAGCTTTCGGGCATCCGTTGCTATGAATGTGTCTCTTCAATTTCAGAATACTTTCATGTTCAAGAGCGGAACTCGAATGCTGCCTGGCACTGTAGCTTATTTCGAACAATTGAGAAGGCTCGCCTTGACTAAAGGCTTCGACTCGCTCATATCTTTCTGCACCTGAAGCAATCACAGTAATTGGCACATCTATCGTGTTTCTCTATTCCATGGCGGCTTCTCAGCCCATAGCTAGCCTGTCCGTAGCCTAGAAAGCGACTTTGATGCGTTTCATGGTATCCCGTCGTCAAGACACTTCGCGTACAACTTACTACCGCGACTAATAGGTATACAACAGTTTTCTACTCACTGCTATTACAGCATCACCACCACCACCACCACCATCATCATCATCATCATCCGCTGTGGGAAACAATGGCAACGAAACTACACTTCACATCGACATTGGTCTTTCTCAGGTACCACAAGGCCCAGCCGCCTGACTACTCGCTGCAAGCAGGAGATATTAGCGAGGATTCATTGCCAGCTTCCATTGAAGAGAGATTTTACATGTGCAGAATCCGCTGGCATTCTGACAAACTGTACTCCAGGCTTCGTGTCGCCCGGCTTATTGTCTGGATTTCAGAGATCTTGAATCCTCCCTCGACTCCGTTGGGCTGAGCTGTCAAACGAGTCGATATGATTGTCTTGAGATTGCACGCATCCGGAGTCTCTGAATAATAGGAATGGTGGGAGCGTCTGGGGTGATTCCACTGAGGGCAGCGGAAATCATTGACCATTTTCTCGGTGTCGACAATGGAGTAACCTATGTAAGGTTCCTTTGGGGGTGGATTCAACAACTTGTGCACGCCCATTTCCTTGGTCAAGGCCCCGAGTAGCATACTGGAGCACTCAAAGCTGCATCCCGACGATTCCGTACGGAAGTCATCTAATAGACCCTGGAGAGTATTCATGATGTAATCGACTGCCTTCTGTCTCTGCCAGTCGACCAGGTCTTTCGAGGTCAGCTTTTTTCTGTTGAGGGTGGACTAAACAATATAACTTACCAACTACAATTGACGGAATTGGTAGCCCCAGCGTCGGCACCGGCTTCAAGCTTTGGGTTACCGCTATCTGGGTCATCCGGGAGAAGACATTCTCTTGTTGAAACACGTGTGAGACGAGGAGCCAAAGGACCATGTCTCGGCCGTGCTGGGTGGGAAGTTCGCCTTCGAGTTCATCGATCCAGATGTTTGCATAAACTTCAACAACCTCGGGAGCGTCGTAATAGTCGACGAGAACAGCAATCTTTGCCAGCATCTCGAGACTGATGTCACGTGGAACACTTCTCGTTTGCCCGTGAAAGATACGCATCAATATGAGCAGTGCATCAGGGTCCCATTCCGACGCGTTGATGTGATGATAGCCGTCGATGTCGTTCACGAAGCCTTCCATCCAAGGACCTTTGAGCTCGGCCTCAAATTTGGATGACGCCAGTGCAAGATGTCGCGACGAGACCAGATACTTGAACTCGGGCTCTTCCTCTGGATCTTCCTCTGGATCTTCCGCTGGCTCTTCCTCTGGCTCTGCGAGTGGCTCGACTTCTGCTAGCTGCTGCGACTCATTCCGAGACCGGGACGTGACCACCGTCGAGAACAAGTTCCATGCGATGTCGGTGTTCAACCGTTCGTCAGGGTCCTCCAGATTCAGCTTCGTCTTCTTCTTCTTCTTCTTATCTTCTTTTTTGCTCTTCCCTTTTTTCGACGAGAGGCCACTCCCGCCCCTCCATTCCTCATCACCATGTTTTGACGGTGGAAGGTTAGGGCTGGGAAAGCCTTGTTTCAGCCTCCATAGGATGTCAGACCAACCTCGCTCACGTCATTTTGACAGCGTTAAAGGAGAAGGAGAAGAATATGCTTACGTCCGCCTCACCGCAAGAGATTCGATTTCCTCGGCTACATCCCAAACCGCGAACGGTGCGTTTGGGCTGCGGAGAATGAGTAGCACGTCTCCCTTGGGGTCGATTGTGTGGAAGACGTCGTCGACCATGGCTGTTGTGTCTGACAGGTTGCAAGTAGACTGTCACTGTAGAAAAGAAGATGGGATGGGGTGGCTTGCTGCAAACAAATCTCTCAATTTGGCGGCAGGCCTGATGATTTTATTTCATCATCTTTTCCATCTTGTGCTTCACTGGTCCATTCCATTTGCTTCCACTGATGTATCTCTGTTGCGGGCAAACAAAAGTAAGCTTGCATGTGTGTCCGTGCGGAGCTGTAGGCCTCCTGCAGGAAGGGCGGCTCATCACTTGCAATCATCGCGTTGGACACTTCCAGGCCGATGGTACGAGCCAATCCTGGATGCAAATTTGTTCTGACAATCCCAAGTCGTTGCGTCTCCCAGGCATCAGAGCATCGGTTGTCGCTAGGCTGGCTAGAAGAGCGTCAATTTACCGCCATTGATTCAGGTCTTGTTTGAGGGGTCTTGGACTATGTATGCAGAACCACTGGCTTTGATATCTTGAGCAAAGTAGGCGCGTATACCGGTCAAAGCAAAGTAGGTCTTTGTTGTTGCGCGAAGGAGACGGGAAAATCAGCCTCCTCACGAGCAGTCGAAGAAAGGGATACGAGCTCACCAGGCTAAACACCACCATTGCGTTTGTGTCTCAGGCGTCTCACAAAACGACTTTTTACTAACGATAGAGGCACTGAGTCTTCCTCTTCCCCCACATCCCATGTGTTTCCCATGCATCTTACGCAAGGTCTCTTCATCGGCAGAGGAACTGGCTAGGCGGCCAGCCCGTTACTGCCATCACACGACAGGGCGGAATCAGTTGCAACTTTGTGGGCGAAGAATTAGTAGAAAGAACAAGATTCTTTGTCTCAAGGCGCTTCTAGCTGATGTATCCACCGTTCTGTCCACGGGAAGTCTCCAAATGATGATTCTGTATGGGTTTTGAAGCCTGCTACTGTGATTTCGCGATTTTGTGACGCAACTAGGGAGGCGAAAGATTTGACGTCAGGCCAGGAGCGTAAGAGTGGTACTGTTGTATCCAAAATTGCGCGAATGTGTTGGGAAGGACTTGAAGAATATTTCGTAAACACGGTGGGCTTTTCCAAGCGCGATGGATGACGCGAGATCCGCGCATATCCGGAAGTTGATGGCCGTCAGGTACCATCATCGCCAGGTGTCGCAGACTGCCACCACAGTTGATCGGTAGCCAGGACGCTTACTAAGGCAACCCGGAAAGCGCCACCGTTCATCACCAGCCACAGGAGGCTATGCAGCTCCTACGTACGCACGTGGCACGTGACTTTGTGCTTGCTGCTCGAGTACGGAGCAAATCGATCAAAAATGACAACAAAGCCAACTGCAATCAAATTCACTCTAGCCGTTGAAACACTGTCATGCTACGTATGTTTGATTACGTGGCTTTTTTTTTTCTTCACTTACCAGCGTTTTGCTACATTATATCCTGTCTTCTGTCCGTCAACGACGGTCTCCGAGAAGCGAAGGAAACGATAGTCCTAGGCGGCCTGGCCTAAAAGCCCCGACACGAACTTATACAGTCGGAATTTAGCTCATCTCACAGGAGCATCAGACGAGGCGGGACAAGCTCAGAAATCCAGCTGGAAATTGAACGAAGCCGGCACCCTCGAGACGAGGCAGGGCTTTCGTCTGCCAAACGATTGCGGGCTCCGTCACCAATGCTGGGTGCAGGCTCCATCACCAATGCTGGGTAACCCCATGCTCGTGTGGGGGATCTCCATGGAGAGCAACGTGGTTCAGTGCGAGGACTGAAGAGGCCGGATCGAGCGGCATCGACCCCCCGCAAATGGAATCTCCCGCCGATGATGACCAAAAGACGAACGTCCCAGGCTCACGTCGTCGCAGTTGATCAGCAAACTTCGAGGAAACGAACTGGACGATCAGGGACATGGCAGCGGACACAAACACACAACACGCCACATGGCCTTGTCAAGAATAACCTTCCGTTTCATTAGCTGATTACTGTCCAGACTCCTCTCCATGTTTAAAACTCCATGTGAATGCTTAACCTTGATTCGACACCCCAGACACGCCGCATCACTTGATCCTCGTCTCTACTGACGGCATCGCGGGTCGCTGTCTGCGCCGAAATCCTTGCAAACCTCACGCCCGAGCGCCTTGACGCCCTCGACGATCCACAGGCGCGCGTTGGAAAAGACAAACACGCGACCGGGTGCAAAGGCGAAGTTGTTGGCCATCTCGCCCACGTGGATCTTGCCCAGCAGCACGCCGTCCGCGTTCCAGACGTGAACGCCGTCGCCGCAGCCCGCCCAGACGTTGCCGTCCGTATCCGTGTGCACGCCGTCCGGGAACCCCGAGTCGGCAAAGGCAAAGATACGCCTGTTGACGAGGCGCTTGTTGTCGACAACGTCAAAGGCGTAGATGGTGGCGGGCCCCGAGAGGTTGGCGGCGAAGGTCTGGGCGCCCGTGTCGGAGACGTAGAGCGTCTTGCGGTCCGGGGAGAACTCGATGCCGTTGGGCTGCTGGAAGCCGTCGGCGACGACGGCGATGCGGCCCGTCGACGGCTCGAAGCGGTAGACCTGCGTGGGCAGCTGCGAGGCCGGGCGGAAGTGCTGGAAGATGCCGTATTCGGCGTCGGTGAACCAGAGGTCGCCCGTGTCCGGGTGCTGGCGCACGTCGTTGACGGAGGAGAAGTTGCGGCCGTTGAAGCCGACGAGCAGCGGTTCCGACTTGTTCGTGTTGGGGTCGACGGCGACGAGCTTGGAGTAGGTGTTGAAGTCGCCCTCGTCGCACCACACCTGCAGTGGCGGCGTGGAGGACTGGTCGGCGCCGGGAGGGTAGAATGTGGTGCCGCCGTTGGCCTCGGCGAGGTCCGGGAACTGGGTGCTGCGGACCGAGAGGTCGTCGAGAGAGACGATGGTGATGTTGATGTTGTCGGCGAGGGATTGGTAGTTTGACGAGACGTAGAGCGAGTTGTCCCTTTTGTTATAGACGCCGCCTTCGTGGAAAGCCTGCCACGGGAGGTCCGCGATCTTGCGGGCCGTGGCGTTGGATCCGATTACGTCGGCGAAGGATGGGTGATAGCTGAGCAGGGAGATGGCCGGGGTGGACAGGTTCGCGGCGTTGATGGAGGCGAGGTAACCAGCGCCACCGGTCGCCAAGGAGGCGAGGTCGACGGTGAGGAGAGACATGGCGGCGGACTGGAACCACAGGGTGAGCTGGTTGAGCGATGGCAAGCTGCCGCCTGGAAGACCGAGGCCTTGGAAGAACTCAGAGAAGCCGAGATTGAAGCGAGAGCCGGTAGCTGAAGCCTCGTCAACGGCCTGCTGGGGACTCGCCGTTGGAAGGGAGGTGGTGGTGTCTTTATGCTCCCAAACCTCCTGGTCCAGCTGATGATCAGCCATCCGGTTCCGCTGAGCTCGCAATCAACGGTTGCCGGTGGGAACACAGCGTGATGACGTCCGAATGGCACGCCGGCAAAAGAAAGGAACCTGCTGCTATTAGCGTATTCTCCCGCGAAGAAAGCTGGTAGATGGAGATGGAGCAGCGCGAGTATGCCTTGCATGGTAGAGAGCAGAGGAACAAAAGTCAAACATGCCTGGCCTCATCCTGGCAAAGTCGTGTTACCCCGCAAAAGTATCGAACTTCCCAAGGCGAAGACCCCTGCCCCGGCAGTGAGGTTTTCGGAAACAAGTCCGAAGCCGGAATGGTGAGGTGGAGCTCCGCGTCGTCGGACGGAGGTTGACCGGCCCTCGTCTCTTGGCACTTGGGTTTGCTGGACCCCATCGGTGAGGGACGGCATGGCCCATCTTGCGAGCGACGGAGGTGCCAAGAGACGAGGCCAGATGGATGACGTGGAGTCCAAGGATCCAACGCCATCTCCGCTCGAACGCCATCGTCGAGCGGAGATGGCAGGCTTGATCTTGGACAGAACTGCGGAGGCCATGCAACTCTGACCCCATGAACAGGTCGATCTGAAGCTTGTGTGCCTACCAAGCAGAGTGCCCTTGCAGAGACCCATTCCCGGGTTGAGCAGTGGTTCGTCGCAGCTCGTCGTGTTCTGGATCTGCTTGTCAGTACCGCCGCGGTTCGTCCCAAGTGTTTGCTGTTGGGCGGTCGTCTTCAAGGAAGGTCCATAAAAGCATGGACTGTTTGGCAGCTTTGGCGAGTAGCAGTGGTGCTGGTTCTGATCGTATTGTTGGGATGGCTATGGTGTCGAGAAACGAGAGGAGGCGGGATGATGGTTGTCCATCGCGTCCAATGTCTACGAGAGAACTGGTAATCCGGCGATTTACTCGTGGCACTCAGAACTGAGTAGTTTATTTACGTGGCTGGTATTGCTGCGCCTAACACGCAAACTTTGTCCCCTGAACAGTTGGAATCGAGCTCTTTCGTTCTCAAAACATAAGCTGATATCAGCCAAGAGGATAAAGAGGAAATCCCTAGATTTCTGACTGCTTGTTTTACGAGGACTGCACTTCAGTAGTACTCTGAAGGCAAATGTAGTTTCAGTTATTCCATTATTGTTACTTCAGGAAGTAAAATCTAGCAGCAGCAGATGTCATCTTAGCTAACTCAGATAGAAATAATCAACAGCAGCAGGCTTTTCGTCTCTCTCAGTGGCATGGAATGATTTTTGATAATTCCTCACCCTACAGCAGGAGCAGCCTACCTCTTACCTCTTTCCTTGTGGACCTCCTTATGTTTGCACCTTCCTCCTTACACTCTTTCGCTCCTTCGCTCCTTCGCTCTTTTGCTCTTGCGGTCTCTGTGCTTCTCTTCTAGACAGCGCTTACAAAAACCACCTTCCATCACCACTACACTTCTTCTCCCCTTTTCACACTCACACACTCACACTCATACAACCTCACATTAACATCCAAGCCTTCTCTTGACTACCTAACTCTCATTATCACCATCTCTTTTCATCAAAGCAACTCTAAACAAACACACTACCAACAGCATCACTTCCAAGTACCCAGATAACTCATCACACGGATCCATCACCATGCAGGCAAGAGCTCCTCCCTCAGCATACTAAACCCTGAAAGA
The DNA here is from genome assembly GCA_004367215.1 of Colletotrichum trifolii. Classification (NCBI taxonomy): domain Eukaryota; kingdom Fungi; phylum Ascomycota; class Sordariomycetes; order Glomerellales; family Glomerellaceae; genus Colletotrichum; species Colletotrichum trifolii. The sequence goes on along the minus strand of RYZW01000249.1, from coordinate 30,856 downwards.
GTCTGTGAAGCTAACCATTCTACTGCCGAACAGATCGTCACTCTCATCAGCCTCACTCTTGCCCTCGTTGGTGCTATGCCCATGGATGGCGACTACGGTCAGAACCACACTCTTGGTGGTTCTGTCGAGTCCTGCGGTCTCGACTGCGCCAAAAACACTTCCACCACTGCTATCAGCACCATCTTCTTCTTGACCGACACTCCTTCCAACATGACAACCACCACCGTCTCCGGTGCTACTGCCTTCAACATCACCACTGGCCTGGCCATCGTCACTGAAGGCATGGCGGCTCCTGTGAAGGAGTCCTGTGCCCCTGGAATCATCTGCATCGGCCCCACCACTGCCGCCTCTGTCGATTCTGGCTTCCTCAGCCTCATCATCGCTACTCCTGTCCCATTCTCCGATGGCAGTACCTTGGATACCGTGGCCCCTTCCACTACCATCTCCGATGGTGGTTCCAACTTGGATACAGCCCTTCCTTCCACTGTCGATTTTGACAATGGCCCCATCCTGGTTACCGTCACTCCTTCCGTCGCCCCTTCGCACTCTCCCGACGACCGCGACTCTGTCAGCCACCGCACCACCTCTGGCTTACCCGAGTACACCGCCCAGGCCCAGGCCCAGTCTGTCAGCAGCACTGGAGTTGCTGGCCGCAACAGAGCCCGCAGCTGGCTTCCCATCACGTTCGAGACGCTTCCCACCAGCACCAGCACCCCGTGTGGCGGCTTCCCGAGCTTCACAACCACGTACTTTACCCAGGACTGAACGGGCACTGCGCCTCTGTTACCTTCCTTGGGTAGCATTTCAGAGGACATATCTTGGTCTCGGCTTGCTGGGTTGGACGCAGGACTTTGGTTTTCAATCTCGGACACGGATGCTGAGGGGATTGAACAGGACTTTATCGCTTGATTAGAAGTTCCACTGACTTGAGACTTGGAATTTGCATTAGCAACGCATTCATCAAAGGTTGCTACACGACGAATAGAATACATTCGCACACCTTCACTGGAGCCCACGTGATGTTTACTTGTAGCATGGCCACCTTTCTCATTTCTTTCATGACTGTAAGCTATCTACCCAGCTGCTAACAGCTTGATCTACTCGTACGCGTAGAGTTTCAACTTGATCAAAGACTTTTTCTTCGTCGTCGCGGCCTGCGTGATGATTGGGGACGTAGCACCTTGGGCCCTGTAGCAGTTGCTGTCTTGGCGATGGAAGGTCCACCTTAAGAACATGATTTCACGTCATGCTCACCCAGATATACAACGAAATATGCTAAAGACAGCTACTGCACCTGTTATTTCTACTGCGACACATAAGGCGCGTGTCTAGATAGCTTCTATAACCAAGACTACCCTCGTCTGGGCACCTTGCTGGACCCCTGAAGGTATGAACTAGGGTAGTTCCACCCTCGGCCAGCGGGCTGCAAAGCACCTCAAGCACCGCTAAACATATCCCACAAGCTGGGAAACAGCTCGTCGATATCCGGCACGCTCGCCGACACGTACTCTTGCAGGTCCGGCATGTCCACGGGCTGCTCCGCGGGGTCGGCGGCGACGGTGGACGAGGCGAGCCGTTCCACGACCTCGGAGTACTGCGCGATGCACAGGTCCCCGAGGTCCCAGGCTTTTTGGCGGTGGGCGCTGAGCGCGTCGACGAGGTCGCGGGCCAGCTTGAGCGACATGCTCTGCGCGAGGCCGCTGACGGTGTTCTCCGTCTCGAGCGCGCAGCGCAGGAGGAACTTTGTCGTGGACGTGAACGCAAAGGTCAGCAGGGGTAGCCAGTAGTCGTCCAGCTGGACGTCCCTGAGCTCCTGGACGAGCAGGACGATTTCCTCGGCCGCTCTGCGGACCTCGAGGTAGCAGCGCATCGGGATCGTCGACGTGTGGTCGGTGCTGGCGGCCTTTTCTGCGTCGAGCTCCCATTTGCGGAGCAGGAGTTTGATGTACAGGTAGGCGAGGCGGAGGTTGGCCGATCCTGGGAGGTCGAGGCTGTCGCCGCCGCGGATGATCTTGCGCCGGAGGCCGAGGTCCAGCGAGTCCTCCCACCTGGTCAGCAGCACCTCCAGGTCCCACGGGCCGTGTGCCGATGTCTTTTCGAGGTCGTAGATGCGCTCCAGGTACCGGTCGAGGAACTGGGCGAGGGCGACGAAAGCAAGATACACGGACGCGGCGTTGTGGTCCAGGGGGCTGGTGGAGGACCCGCAAAGCTGGTCAGCTGTCGGCAGGGACACATCGTGCTGGCCGCTGCGTAGCTGTGGTGGCGTTCCATACGCAAGACTGGACCTGCTGGGCGTTAGATGGATCTCGCCTCTGCAGCGGTTAAATCAACACACCATTTGTCGTAGACGAAGATGGCCCACCAGATCTTGGTGCGCAGCAGCTTCTCGGCCTCGGGGATGTCCCAGTCGGAGGGATCGCGGTTGAGGCCAAGGGCGTGAGCCAGAGAAATGGCGGAGCCTAGTTGAAGGCCGTTGCCGATGATGGAGGTTAGTGGTCTGCCGGAAATGTTCAGGAGAATGCTCAGCAACGTGGAGATGCCTGGTGACAGGTGTATCTCGGAGTATAGAGCGTCATTTGCCTGGTTCCAAATGAACCTCGTGTCGGGGCGATGGTGTCGTGCCAGGACCGGAGACTGGGCCCAGTAGGTCATCGTGTGAGCGTAGAGGCACGACAGGAGAGCCGGTGAGATGTGGCCCCTGTCCTGGGCGAAGCGTCGCTCGAAAGATTGTCGATCCAGTAGAGGGAAACATCGGTTGGGCTTGTCGAAGAACCTAGCGCAGGAGTCAGATGGCCTGTCCTGCCGAGTAAAGCTGACGTTCGTCACTCACAGGTCAACGACGTCGGGTAACAATGGCTCGAGCAGCTTCTCGATGACTTGACACTTGAGAAAGGCAGGAGTCCGGTCATCCGGCACGCCCAGAGGCTGCTTTCGCACGGTCGTGAAGACGACAGGCTTTCGACTGCTTCCCCCGTCGTCTTGCCGTGGGCTCGTGCCGGAGATCCTCGTCCTGATGCCTCGACTTAGGACGGAGGCATCGTTGGACAGGTAAGTCGACAAGATCTGGGTGTCCTCAATGTCGGCCGGGCCAACAATGTGTGCCTCGTCCTCGCCGCCCCCAGCTATGGGCTCGGCGTAGCGACTCTCGGTGTGTGGCGCCGCACTCACCGAAGACCTGGATTTGCGCCGCGCATCGGATCCGGAGGCTGGCAACTGCAACGGGTCGACCCGAGGAGGCAACACAGTCTCCGAGGGAAAGCTCTGCGCTGGAGAGGTCGACGTCGGAGCGCTTTCAATAGGGTCCCTCGGTTTGCGCCCTCTCCAGGCACGCTTGGGCTGCGGACTTGACCCAGCAGGCGACGGTGGGAACTCGCAAGCTGTTCCGTGGGCTCTACAAGTCAGACAGGTCGCAGCGGTGCGGTCGACGTTACACCGAGACTTGCGCTTCCGGCAAGCCAAGCACGCTGGGCGGAGGTGTGAGCGGTACGGGCGCTCCGAGGAAAGCGAGTCACCGGCCGCGGTGGACATGTCTCGGAGGGTTCAGCAGGCGCTATAAACCGGCTGAGGCAGTTGCTTGGGTAAAATCAAAGAAGGTGGCTGTTTGCACGACATTGTGCAACATCTATAGCGCTTGTCTTTGGCCTGGCCAACCCCAATTCATCGTGGAAGAATGAAGATTTGGCCGAGGAGAAGATTGTCGCAAAGAGTTGGCCGCGGGGAACCTGTCGACTGGCACGTGCGTCGGAGAGCTTTATCTAATCTGATCTCAAGTTCTGTCAGCCTCTATCGATAAGAGATGAAGAGAGCGATAAGAACAACGCCTGCAGCTTCACCACTATCATAGTTACCCGAACACTGAGGATTGAGAACTTCTAGCTCGACGTTATGCGAGCCCTGTTGGTCCCCTGATTGTTTGGCGACTCCCTAAATGTATACGCGGCGTGCTGGAAATCCAGCCTAGACTTCGAACGATCTCGTGCCAACTTAAAGCGAGTGATCTGCCGAGTCAATTATCCTGGTCAACCCATGAAGTGACGCGTCTCTCTCATCTCCAGCTTGATCATACAGCAAGTCCAGTGTTAACGATCTATTACCTTGCCTAGAATGCCTCAGGTCCACGACCACAGAAGACTCCGACTCCGAACCCGAATCGGACTCGAATTTCGACTCCGCCAACGGGAAAAAAGAGGGCAAAAAGATAAGAGTCAAACTCGTCACACTTCACTGCACATATATCGACGTCAACGGCAAGACCCTTGGCCCGTTATCGGAAAGGCTCAGAATATCTACTTACGGCGATGACAAGCCGATCAGACCCCTGGCCGTCTACCTACTGCGATTTGCCAAGGGCATGAATTTACGCCAGACCCACATCGACAGAGCGAAGAAGCTACTGAATGTGGCGAAATTTAACAGTGAGGGCCTTCAAGGAGCTTGAGCTGCCTGACGGCCACAAGAGCATGGTCAAGTCACTCGTTGTCCGACACTTCCGCACAAGGCAAGATGCCTATACGAGAGACGAATAAAGGCCTGGGAACAACTGCAAGGGAAGTTGAGTTCGAACTTGAGAAGAGTTTCGCATTGGCCAGCAGAAGGGGCTGTATTCTCCTCCTCGACGAAGCAGACATGTTTCTGGACTCGCGACAGTGGGGGGGGGGGACTTTGTAAGGAATGGCCTAGTTGCCGGTGAGTGATGTGGTCTCATTTCTGATGGTGAAATCTGCGGCATTCCTGCCTAATTCTTGTCCGGAGGCAATTTCAACATGGGCCAGCAGAGTTCGTACCGGGAACCCCCGAGAATGTCGGCTATGGGCAACGAAGATGCCGCTTCATTTACACATTCGGGTGGCCCGTCGCAAACACTGGCGCCGCCTACGGATGCGCTCTATGAAGAGCAGCAGAGACGGCGAAGGTATGGCGACGGCCGGCCTGGCTTCGAAGCGTCAGAGACCGGATTTTCACCGGCCGCGGCGCACGGCGGACCGGAGGAATCAAACGCGTACCGTCCTAGTCCATCCTATGACGGCTCGCCTCTCACCTCGGGTGCCGACGGTGTTCTTCGGCAGCAGTCGCAGTACTCGAAGAGTGGGAGCTACAGGACCGAAGGCGCGTACCATACGCCTTCTACTTTTGCGGAGGATGAACATGTTGGTTTCCCATCGGGTGCTATGTGATACAAAAACTTAAGTCTTCAAGCGTGGCATTTTCAATTGGAGGTTCTGTAGATAAAGACTATGCCTGGTTGATTGACTATGTATCTATCTTGAGGCCGACACAAATGGTGTTGCCAACTCGATGACGGACTGGTATGATATTTGCATAGCCAAGCTGTCGTGAATGTATCTACGCTCTATCTAGATGTTTCAGCGAGGTTTGGGGCATTAGGTTGAATGTAGGTCAGCCAAACCAGCACATGCTCCGCGTTACATGTTGTTCGCTTTTGATCTTGACCGTTGTTTGTTACGGCGTAAAATGCTTCATTTCGTAAGGCCCAGGCCTGAGGAGACGGTTCCGTTCGAATCGTGCCCAGTCAGGTTCATGGCAGTGGACCCTGTCGCCGTCTCGTCAGTCTTATGACAAAAGATTCTCCCCCCTTTTATAAGCCTCCCACTCCTTGGCCAGTTTTGGCGGTAAGCCAACACAGCCATCAGGCTGCGTACCGTGCCTCGGAGACACGTCTTTGTAGTATCTAGGTGACATTCTCCCCGCCGTAAGGGCATCCAGCAGGGCCTTCTTCTTTGAAGACTCTGGCTTCATGATTCTTACGACATATTGATCGGGGGAGTAAAGTACATGATCTCGATCCTCGTATAGATAATTGCAGTCTCTCAAGTGGTCGTGACGTATGTCCAAGATCTGTACCATGAGCGCAGTGACCTCTGGGCCATTATCCAGCGCGATATGAAGGAGGGACATCTTGTCCAGGCTCCGCCAGCTGGTGTCCGTCTTTGCCGCCAGGACTCGCATCGTCTTCTTCTGCCGCCTGGCCCAGCTGTCGCCCGCCGCGTCGGCGAAGATGCACTCGGGGAGCGGCTTCGCACTGCACGCCACGGCGAGCGGAACGAAAAAGCCAAAGTCCTCGCTCGCTTCGTTGGCGTCCTGACCGCCCTCCCGGAGCAACCAGGCGACGAAGTCGGGCAGCCCCAGAAAAGCCGCGAAATGCAAGGTTGTTTCGGTTTCCGCGGTGCGAATCCTCGAGACGAGCGGGACGAAAGCTTCAAAGTTTCCTGTCACGAGGCACGCGACAACCAGTTTCAGGTCGACTATCTCGGACAGGAACTCCAGCTCGTTGTATACACCGTGCTGCGATTTGACGAGGCTGCTGAAGTTGTTGCCGGGCATGGTATGCCCCGTTACCTTGCCTTCGTCCAGCCTGAGTAGAGCCTCCAAAACCCGAGCACGTGAAGGATCTAGGACACAGGCGAAGGCTGCGGACAATTTGGTCCGCGGTGATACGTAAGCTGGAAGCACTATCGTTCTCGTCAGCGAGAAGACACTTTGGGTACAACACGAGATGGCCACGGCGTACCTCCTTGCTGCCCATGTTTTATCAGCAAAAGAATACCCTCGGTGCTGATCCTAGGCATCTGGGACATTAGAGCCCAGATGAGAATCGTGACGTCTTCAGCATCCATCCCCGGACCGAGGCGGTGCCTGGTGGTCGACGACACCGACGCACCGTTGTCGAGTAACAGCCTCAACAGCGAGGTGCCCCGCGGAAACCTTCGTAGACATGTGAATATCAAATCGTCTTCGCCAATGGTTTCCCGCGACGTCCGCTCCACGAGGCACATCCTCAGCCACTTCAGTGCCTCTGTCTCGTTCCTGAAGAGCTTCATAAGCGCTCTGGCAACCGTTGAGAAGTCGGCCTTTTTGCTCAGGGCTCGAAAGTCGGCCTCGGCTTCGTGTTCGGCCGCCATCACGAAGCACCGAGCGTTGTCCGTGTTGGGGTCCACGCCGCTTGCGAGGAGCAGCCGTACCATGGCGACGTCTCGGTGGCGGCTTTTGAGTGCGTCCACCAGGGCCGAGTACTTTGATGAGATGCTGATCCCGGCTCCTCTTTGCAGCAGTCGGTGATAGAGCTCCAGTCGTGTTTTTGCAGGGAGCGCCGGAGACTTTCGCGCGAGGTCGAAAACGAGGGAAACGGTGCCGTCATCCGTGATTTGCTGCACCAGCAGATTTATCAGCAAAGGCGACCCGGAATGAAAGGCTCCGGCGAATGCCGCGCCATTCCGGAACTTCACATCGGCTCCATACCGGAGAAAGAGTTCAGGCAACGATGTGTCCTCCAGTCTTCCGGCACGGATGCAGTCAAGGAGGGCTTGAGACACATCGTCGCTCGACGGAGTCCGTCTCTTGAGCAAATGCCGATATACCCAGTATTTTCGGTCAGAAGAAAGGGATGCAGTGCGGGGTGACTTGAAAGTCTCGTGCAGCACTGTTTCGTCCTTGGTGTTGGCAACAAGGGCCTCAAAGGTCCCTCGTGACAACCTCTGCGCTGCATCCTCGAGGATCTGGAACGTAACCTTGGCACCGCGGCGCAAGAGTGTATCAGTGAGCGGTCCGCAACTTGGAGCCCCCGACACGGACTCGGCCAAAACCTCGGACAGGTCTTGTTCGGGAAGTTTACGGAACTCGAGGAGCCGATCAACTATGGCCTGCTTCTTGGCCCCGTTCAGACTCGACTTTGCGGCAGCAAGACATGCCCGCTTCAGAACGACGTTGGTGGTAGCAGCCAGCGATAGTAACATGTTCACCACTTCGAGAGACCCTGAGGCGGCTGCAACGCAGAGGTATTCGCCTTTGAAGTCTCCCGCGGGATTGTGTCGGATGAGAATCTTGAGCCCCTGGCTGTCCCCGGATGTGGCAGCTTTGGTCTCTTGCAGAAGTAAGTCGGACTGGCCAATCTCGGTAAAGCCAGCCTTTTCCAGCAAGAGTCTCGTTGTTTCGAGCTGAAGGCTCCGGGGTTCGACTTTGGCACACGATCTGAAAGCCCGTCGCAAAGATGCGGTGCTGGGGTTGTATGTCAGGATCCTGCTCAGAAGCGTGGCGTCGCGGGCCTCCAAGGCGGTGCAAAGCAAGAATCCATCTCCCACATTGACGTCCAGGCCGTGTCGAAGGGAGGAAGAAATTATTTCGGCACAGTTTGGGTTGTCCTTTGGTGGCGGTAGATGCCGTAAAGAATTCATCGCCTTTGTTGCAAACGGAATAGTACTGAGCAAGACCTCGAAGAGTTGCGAGTTGTACAGCTTAGGGTCGGTGGCCATTCGTATCAGAGTCTGTGTCACGTCCAAGGTAGGTTCGCAACCTGTACACAGACAACTCAGCATCTCGGCGTTCTGTTGCTGCAATGCGTGTGTAAAACAGACACCGCTGTTGTTATTGGCGTTGACACCGCACGCCGTCATCTGCTGCACCACGGCCACCTCGGAATGCTTGACGGCTTCCAACAGGACGAGGTCCACAGGGGGGCCGCGAGCTCCATTTCGTAATAGGAACCTCATCATTTCCAAAGCAACATTGGGTTTGTGGATATTCCTCATCCTATAGGCGATGGGAATCGCTTCAGATAACAGATAGATTCGCAGCTTTCCTTCAGGAGCTTCGCATAACATCTGTAAGACTCGCAGGTTGCCTTTGCGCGTCGCGACCAAAATCGGGTTTGATGATCGCTCTTCGCTGTCGACCGTCGCTCCGTGCCGTAGAAGCAACTGAAGGAGCTCTGTATTATCTTCATCATCTTCAACGACGGCGGTCCTCAAGGGCTGTGCCAAACATTGGCTTTGCACGCCTTTCCGAAGAAGAGCTCCCATTGCCCGCAGTCTTTGTGGTTTCGGCGGTAGGCTCATTGCGACAGGGACGGCCATTGATAATGTTTTTGGAGAGGACGGACATTGGATCAACAGGTCAAGGGCATCAAGATCCCCTGCCTTCAATGCCTCCTGTACCGCAGATGCCTGACCGAAGTCGATGGACGCCCCAAGCCGAACCAGCGTGCCCATAAGCTTCTTCTCTTTTCTCTTCACCGCGCGGACCAGGTGCCAGTCCAGCGGCTTGCCCCCGAGCTTCCCTTGAGACTTGAAAATGGCCAAAAGCCGCAGCACATCGCTTTCTGACGCAGACTCCGGGACGTGTGTCAGCCAGTCGGAGAGCGGCGTAGTGGTGGTACTGGCCATCTTGAGTACTTCGAGCATCGCAAAGTCCAGTGTCTTGATGGCCCATAACAGTGCGTGGTTGGGAGCGACATCAACGCGTACGCCTGCGGCAACGAGAAGCTTGACAACGTCGAGGTTTCCGGCCCTGGCCTCAACCATCAGATGTTGACGCGCGGCATCCCCGTCTCTGACCAGCCCGGCATGAGAAAGCATGGTAAAAAGCTTCAGCCGTCTGTCGAGATTCTCAACCCGGAACGCCAGCTCGCAGGTCTTGGTGCTAATTATGCTGAAGTCGTCGGCGGGCCCTGCGTAGGCAAGGATGATTGCCGTCCCCGGGAGGTTCTGTGACCGCAACGCAGAAAGGAGCATAGGCCCGCAGGCCAGTTCGGGTCGGTTGGCAAAGCAGTGCAGAAGGATTTCGGAAAGCTCCTCTCGTGTGACTGCTGGTGCCAAGCAGAAACGCCAAGCGTCGATGCCGAAGTTGGGATCTGTCGACAGAAGCGATCGGACAAGTGCAACGTTGTTCCGGAGGATATGCCCTTGAATAGCTCCTCGAAACTTTGAGGCAACAGTAGTGAAGCCGAGCAAGAAAGCGACGGTTTCTGTCGCGGATTCCGACAAGGCAAAGCCCAAGGCCCGGTCTATGGCGGCTTGACCTATCTGCGCCTGGCAGAGAAGGCAAACGTATTGCAAGTTGTTCTGTGCCACGACGGTTTCGAGCCAGGTAACTCTTGGAGGCGCCAAGGCTAGGAGAGACGCGCTCTTTCTTTTGTTCTTCCAGTTCGTAGGGATGAATAGATGACTCCAAAGTTCTGTGAGGGGAGTCCCGGGTGCGAATGCCAGCAGCGCTTGTGCGACGCCGGCTGGTGGGAGAGGCGAGCTGCAAATCAGGCTGTGGAATGCCTTTGCGACCTCGTGCTTGGAGAAGACCCAGGTGGTGCCGCTGATGGCAGCCTCTTTCCTCTTCTTCGTGCGGAACAGGTGCACGATTTGCTTTTCGGGCGGTTGATAATCTGGCTCACCAACGCGTTGTTCCACCAGAAGTCTCCGTGCTCTCTTGGCCGACTCTGGTGGTGAGTTCTGGAAATTGAAGATGGTAGACGGCCTCGTCAAGCTCTGGACGGGTTTCGGGGGCAAAAGCCCAACCTGCCCAAGAAGATCCGCAACTCTGTTGGCTTCGATCATGGCCTGATGGAGTCGGTGGAGCGTCGGTCGAGCTCTTCTGTGTCTCTTTCACAGACTGATCGTTTGGGCCGCATGATGAGGGGGAAACGGCGTGCAGAAGAAAAGATCAAACTGGTGAGCCTGATTGTGACTTTCAAGATGAGGCTCCAAGACACGGGCTCAGCTTGGGCATCATTCCAGCCACGGCGTAGTAGTGTGCGTCTGCAGCCTGCTGCACCGGCCTTGAGGCGGCAGGTCAACCGGAGTCCAAGGGCGACTCAGGGCTGGCGCAACAAGTATAACGAGTGGTTACGGGCGCGAGATGCCGCCTTGACTTGCTGTTCATTGGCTTGGGTTCCAACTTCGCGCTGAGGGTGTTGGTCCGCAACCACTCGCGGATGCCTTTCCACCGCCCGACGACTGTGGCGAGCCCGAAAGGCCGTCAGCGCTAGTGTCTCGATCTGAACGTAGCTCGATACCTCGATAACTACCGCCACTCAAAGACGACTATCGTGCTCTGGGTACAGACACTTGAGTGCATGTACTTGCGGCCCTGCAGCCATTGGAGGTATGGATGAGCAGACGGCGTATTTCCACTTGAACCGGAGGCTGATTTACGCACACATATAAGTCACGGGCAGCAGCCCACAGCCTGATGAGATGATTCGAGAGCACATCACCTTCCAGCTGTCTCCTTTCTCACACGACGGGCTCAGCAGTCATGTCCAAGTCATCTTCTGCTTCCATCTCGCGCTCCTCAAAGTCAAGGGAGGATGTTCAGTCTCTTGCGGACTCGATGCTCCGCGCGTCGTTGGCCAAGACAGCTTCGACCCCTTCTTACACCGACAGCAGCTCCAGACATTTGGTCTCTGACAAAGGTCCCTCTGCGTTCGAAAGCTCAGTAGGCCCTCGACGCCCCAGTCACTCTGTACCCCCGCCTAGGAACTCTGAGAGCGGTACAATGACTCGCCAGCAGCTGCGGGCATCTCTCCAGAGAGAGAGCGAGCCAAAGCCAGTAGTAGCCAGCTTGAATTTCGACGCGTCGAAACTGAAGTCAGACTCTCTCAACAAGGCAAGTCTTCGCTCCATGTCGAGAGGGAGTTTGGCCAGAACACGAGTTCCCGCCGTCGACGCAAAGTCCAAGCTATCCGAACTGAGGCGCGGCATTGAAGGAGCAAAAGCAGCGGCAACTTACCGCAGTACCTCGGGGCTGTACAAGGCTGCCGTTTCTACCGACCTGCTTTTTCTCATCGACACCACATGGTCCATGTGGAATTACATCGATGCTGCAAAGGAGCAGGTAAGGAGCATCGTGGACGACATCCACAAAGCCTTCATGGGCGAGGCCGAGATCCGCATTGCCGTGGTGGGATACAAGGATCACGGTGACTCGCCCAACATTCAGTTCCTGGACTTCACCACGTCCGTGACGCAAGTCCGAGACTTCATCACCGAGCTCGAGGCCAGCGGCGGCAACGACATCCCGGAAGACGTCCTCGGCGGCCTGCAGCAGGCCGTGAACGCATCGTGGAAGCACCAAACGCGATGCATGGTCCACGTCGGCGACGCCCCCGCCCATGGCCGCAACCTACACGACCTGCCAGACGACCTAGATGACTACATCACACCTGGTGGTGAGCCACACGGCCTGACCTACGAGGTCCTGCTTCGGAAGTTGGTCCAGCTCCACGTCAACTACGCCCTTCTCCGGATCACTTCGGGTACAGACCGTATGGCGCACATGTTTGCCAATGCGTACGCGGACCAGATGGCAGATGTCAAGCTCCACCCTTCCAACGAGTACTACGATACGCAACTGACTGGCAAGGTCAACACATCAGGCAGCGCCACGCTGCAGTTCGAGGAGTCGCATCTGGGCACTACGTACGCTTCTCTGAGACATCTCATCGTCAAAGCCGTCACCACGTCGGTGTCGCGCACCGCTACCCGCCTCACAAAGACGCGCTCCATGCATGTGGTGAAACCGGGGGACTTCAAGCCTGGCATGGTCACGTATCTCACGACCGTCGACGAGGACGTGCATGTCCCACGGTCCTTTCCCGAGGAGAATGAGGGCGATTTCCCTCTGGAATCTCTGCCGCCGCAGTGGGGTGCTGACGGCTGGTTCGACGACACGATACAGGCCGAAGGCTTTTGTCCCAACGTGGTGACGCACAATGACAGGACACTCAGCAACATGATGGCGCACGATGAAAACATCAAGTTGAGCGTCATCGAGCTTGCCATCTACGCGCGGTCGAAGCCCTTCGCCCAGGGCGCGATGCGCTTGGCCTCGTACGCCAAGACGGCCTTCTCGTCGAGCAAGTTCGTCCTCAAGACGTTCAAGAAGGCGGGCGGCAACAGGATGGAGCACCTCGCCGACGAGATGCGGGCGCAGGCGCTCTGCAAGGCCTTCGCCCTCGAGTTCAACGCGCTCCTCGGTTCCGGCCACGAGCCGCTCGACTTCATCGTGACGACGGCCCTCCGGCGCGGCGGCGCCGGCGACGACGGCTGCGTCTCGCTCGAGCCCTACATCCCCGGCGAGTACGTAAAGTACAACAGCAACTGCGGCATGGTCGAGCCGTCCGACGGCGACATCAACAGGGCCGCGCAGGCCTTCTCCCACTTCACCTTTGAGCGGTCCTGGGGCTCGTTCCTCGTCAGCGATCTGCAGGGCGTGGGCCGCAACCTGACCGATCCCGCGATCCATACCAAAGACGAGAACCGCTTCCTCTTCAACGACAACAACCTCGGCGAGGACGGCTTCAAGTTCTTCTTCACCACACACGAATGCAACGACATCTGCCGCAAGCTGGACCTCCAGACGACCAGGGAGCAGTGCGCTGCGGGCGATTTCCGTTTCCGCGAAGACTGGCCCACCATGAACACCACAGTATGCTGCTCGAGCAAGCTGTGCCGCAAGATCATCCAGCTCGCCCAGGCAAAGAAGTCTCCCGACTTCGCCGGCCACTTCTGGTGCCAAGAATGCTGGCCGCAGCTGAAGCTCTTCACCGAAACGGACTACTGCAACGAAGGGGACAGCCCCCACGAGTTTGACGTGTCCCGGTTCTTCTACGAGTCGCAGGGGCAGCCGGTGCCGCAGAAGTGTCGGGAGCACCGGCAGGCGGACCCGTCTGTGTCGAGTGCCTCGGCGGTGGGAGGGAGCCTTTGGAATCGGTCCAAGACCGCTGGAAGTCTAAGCAGGGAGTCCGTCTCCGGGAGAACTTGGGGGTATTGATCGTGACGCGCAGAGGACGGGATGGCTAAGGGGATTTAAACGTGAGCTCGTGACTACACGTTTGTGATCCATGTTGTCAGGTAAAAGATATTCCCTTTGTACAGGAGCTGTTCGCCTCAATCCCGTTCATCCTGACAATCGTCTTGAGAAGCCCGTAAGAGACTTGCTTTGCTCTTTTCATCGGTTGTGCTACGGACATAGCTTAGCCGGGAGTTTGATCCGTGAGGTAGGGTGAAGCGGAGAAGCGAGACGAGCATGCAGAATGAGAAAGCGTTGGTCATTTCGTTTCAACTTCACTGTTTAACTCACATTCTCTGCATGATATCCGGTCGGTGAGACGTTGCTTTAACCAACTGGAAGCTCGGAGGGGAAGAAAAGCAATCAATTTCCAGAACGTGACGATTGGGTGTTACGGACGCAGGTTATATGCATAACGGCGTATTCTACTCATCTAAGCCATTTCTCTTCCAGAATAGTTGTTCCATCCTATTCTTGTGTGATCCGGGGCACCGGACGGCGCGGCCGGAGAGCCTGGAGAAGTGGGTCACCCGCGCCGTGCTCTGTCGGCCGGCCGAGTGGGCCCGCCCGGTGATCTTGTGACACCCAAATAACGAACGTCTGCGTCACATCTACAGCAGGCGAGAAGTTCCCAAACCTCTAGTTGATGACTTATTACCTTAACTAGAATACCTCAGGTCCACGGCAACAAAGACAACAGACGACGAGCGCCAGAGCATAAACTGTCCATCTGAATAGTTGATTGGAGCTGCCGCCGCAGACTCCACTGCAACCCCGATACTGCTCTTTTGGAGGGCAAGTTACGGCGTAAATGACCTGTTATATAGATGGAGAGACCTCTTTACTATTTTTCAAAAAGGCTATCCTTATGCTCAATGTGATTTCGCATGTGAGGCCTGAATCGCGGGATACCTGTTGCTCGAGTAGGAATGCAGCTCGCCCGTTCAAGGGCTACCGAGAATGAACTTGGTATCTCTGCAATTCGAACTCCCAAAGCAAGTCACCGCCGCTTGCTTTATAGAATGCTTTTGCGGATACGCTCAATGACACGCCGGCGAGCCCATTGCCAGCTTCATCGTCTGGATGGGTATCCCAGCCTGTGGTCCAGCCCAAGCCATTCGTTCCACAGTCTGTGCATACCACGCGAGCGTTTCTGCAGTCTCATACAGCATAGTCGGCCGGGACGGAACCCCTTTTGACTAGGGAGCAGCGAGATGGATGCAACATCGTAGGAGTATCGTGTCAAGCACGCGTATGTCTGCGAGGGTTGAACAAGGGCTGTTCCGTGGGACAGGAAGTGAACCCGAAGTCTGATGTGCCGGGTGCAAAGGGTCTCGAACGGTCGTCGAAGAACTAGGAATGTTAATATTGAAACCCGGCGCGTCGACCCTGACAAGCAATCACCTCACCGACAGCGAGGCCTAGGATGGCTCGCATGGCGCAAGGCAACATCTATCAAGAGTTTTCTGCCCGGGGGACCCGAGAATGCAGAGTCAATATGGATGGGCCTTGCGGATTGTTGCTTGCGTACAGCATGCTCAACCGTCTCTGTTTTCAACGCCTGGACATGCCGTCGACCCGGACCGGATCTCGCTGCATCTGCGCTTGAATGTCATCCGCATCAGAACGCGATGTACTGTTTATGCAAGTTCTCTGCATGACGATCGCCGGAGCCGAGGTCTGTTGGCCGGTTTCGCAGCGCGGCGGAACCCTACACCGCGTCACGCATCTGGCGAGGCAACGGCATCGCTCCGGTGAAACGTGCTGCTGGGCAGAATCCTCCATAGTTCAGTCTGGCTTTGGAAGAACTGTGTCTTGCAGTCCCCCCCAGTCACCTCGACGGAAGCAATTCAGTGTCAGTCGCGCATGAAGGGTGAACTAGGGCCCTAGGCGAGGTGCTCTGGACCTGCTTTCATTTGCCTGCGTCCCCCCTCCATCGCCAATAATCAGGTGCGCCATTTGGAATAGTCCCTGGACGTCAAAACAGCCGGAGACATGAAGAAGGTGCCCCATAGACGTAGCTTCCGGCACAGCTAGAGAGTAGGACCGAGTTCGGGCATAACCCGCGGCCCATGCCTGCACGCATCGTCGCCCACAAGTCAAGGATCGTCGTGGAGCGCGGGACAAGTGTGTGGCCCCTCTCCACGTTGTACCAAAAACACTCTGCCAGTTTGGAAATCGACTGACTTGGTCTCGGCCAGCTGCTGCGTTTTGTGGTCTGTGGTTGGAAGGGTGCTGGTGAGAAGTCTACCAACGGGACAACCCGTCAAGGAAGCATGCTATTTTGTTCGCTCTTTCAAGTACGCTGGACATGTTGACTCGCCAAACAACTGCGAGGCGGTGACATGGCAAAATGCCTATCCCTATTTTCGATATGCCACTCTGCATGGCACACCTTTGGATGGGCTTGGCGACCGTTGGCTGTCCTCGTGGCGAACAGCACGACCGCACTCAACGTCGTCCCGTCCCATACGGCGTCTCATCGCCACAACTCAGAAACACGGCCTGTCGTTCTCGGCTACAGGAATTAGAGACGCCCAGGACCAGAGAAGCTGTGGCCAACACGCCGCAGCCCCATATCCCGACAGCTTGATCTGGCCGAGTGTCCAGATCACACCGTGACGAATAGGAACGCAGTAGAGCTAGAGGTTGCGCACGAGAGCAGGGAAGGCCCTGTACTCCCAAAACTCTCTTTCCACGATGGCTCCAGGCGGCCAAGTTTCATGCGGCCTGAAGCGGACAGGGCCAGTATCCCAGCCTGGTTCTCCTTGCCCGGTGCTTCCCTGTTCTGCTGTAGGTGCGGTTCAGCTCCTGATCTCAGCCCGACCTGTCGCCCGGGAGAAGACCACGCAGGAGCGTGGATGACCGAGCAGACACCACCGTCGACGAGGATAGTTCGTCACGGTGATGGTGGTGGCAGAAGAAAGCCATCGCACAACCGCCATGGAGAAAGAGGGTTGTTCCAGCCCATTGTCGATGTTGGCGTGTCGGAAAGCTTCTCTCGGACGAATCACACACACAACGCAAGTCCTTAACATTCACCCCCTGGACCTTAACGCGAGATGGAGATTCCCTCGTGTGGCCGCCAAGTCGGGGGATATTCAGAATAAAGAGGGGGAGGGCCCGCACCAAGCACAACATGAAGAACCACCGCCTCCGGTGGATAATATTAGCACCGTTTCTTCTCCATCTGCGGCGCGGGCTATTAGGCTGTTTTGTTTCCCGCCTAGGTAGCCAGAACGTCTTCCCAGCAGAGAGAGGCGGAAAGCCTGGTTTTGATGCGCAGCTCGCGTCTTGGCCGTAGATCGGCCTCGGGCAGCAACTGGAACTGAACCCACAGGATGGACATTGGTCTCGTGGTGACGGCCGAGGGCGAGGGGCCTCGAGTGCTGACGCCAGAGTATCTGGCCGAGGACTCTGGGGGAACTCTGATTTCGATATCCGTCGCCTTTGCCGTCCTCACGACGCTGTTCCTCGGCCTGCGGCTCTATGCGAAGCAGTTCACGGCTGCAGGGTACGGAGTCGACGATTACTTCCTCGTGGCGGCCTATCTCGTCGACCTGGGCATGTGTGCGATTGGAATCGGTAAGCTTTCTCTGCCCTTTCATCTCGACTGCTTCGCACACATCGCGTTCTCCCTGCCCGCCTCGTGTTCTGTCCATCCCACAAGATGCCACAAAACTCTCGCCTTGACTGACCCTTGATCCCCTAGTCATGGTCCGCGTGGGCGGTGTCGGACGCCACGTCGAGTTCGTCGAGGAGGTCCAGCCCGCGCTGCTGGCGGGCTGGGCCAAGTGCATCCTCGCCTTTGAGATTGTCTACTTTGCGTCTGTGGCGCTGCCCAAGATGGGCATCGTGTGCCTGTACCTCCGCGTCTTCAACTGGAAGGGCGCGATGCGGGTCGTCGCGCTGCTGCTGCTGGGCGTGCTGGCCGCCACGAGCGCGTCCTTTATCGTCACGGCGTGTCTGCAGTGCACGCCCATCGCCTTTTGGTGGGATCGCACGATCCCGGGGGGCCGGTGCGTCGATGTGCAAGCCTTCTTCCACGCGCAGAGCATACCCGGCTTCGTGCTGGACTTTGTCATCATGGCGCTGCCGATGAAGACCATTTGGGGGTTGAAGTTGCCCACGCACAAGAGGATAGCGCTGGTGGGCATCTTCATGGTTGGAAGCTTGTGAGTCTCGTGCCTGGGATGGCTATATGTGATGATCTGACGGGGTGTCCAGCGGCATCGTCGCCTCCATCATCCGAGCAGTCACCTTTTTCGGCACTGCTGCTTTTACGGATCGCACATGTACGTCGGCCATGACCACTGAGGACCTCACTTGCGCAGATACTGACGACATCAGGGGCCTCCGTGGCTCTCGTGGGCTGGAGCATCATCGAGACGGGCACTTACATCATCGCGGCCTGCCTCCCGCACCTCAAACCCATGATATCGCACTACACGCCGCCGTGGCTCAAGTCCGCGGTGCGCAGGACCATATCCCAGGCCAGCAACTCGGCGTCCAAGGCCTCGGGGTCCAAGGACTCGCGCCAGAAACGCGGAGACGACCAAGTCGAGCTCACGGCGCGGTCGAAGCGACAGATGATGGACGCGGAGAGCGCCATGACGGGCGACGAAGAGCGAGGAGGATACGAAGGGGTCGTGCGGTCGCCGGCGAGATCAGTCGAGGTGCGCAGGTCGGACGACGTGGTCAGCGGCGAGTGGGCGCGGCAGGGACATATTCGCGTCACGACAGAGGTGAAGCTGGAGCGCGTGAGGACGTCTGCGGGCTTGAAATGATGTCGATATCCGATGCAGTGTTGGTCTTGATGAATGAACGACTGAACTTTGGTGACCGACCTGGGGCTTGTCAAATCTCCTGGAAGAAGTTCCATACTTCAGGTAGACCAAGACAATCATTGCAAGATTCGCTTACCTGGGATACTCGTCAAGTCGACTGAATGTTATGGACTCACCAGGAGGTTTAACTTGGATGTTGCAACGTTCAAAAGATTATGAGTAAAACATATGCCAGCTTTAATGGGAGGTTTTCGGGCAACGTCTGAGTATCTTGATAGGGAGAATGCTGGCAAGTCTCGTACGTGAACCAAGACTGAGGGAGTAGATCCGCCATTATTGGATGAAGAGAAGTATATTCCGATGTGTTTACAGCCAAGACGAAAGGAGACAAGCTACCATTGCCACTTGGACCGTCACTAATGAGGACCCAAGGCGTACTGCGTACGATCGTATAGATGAGGTCTCCGCCTACAGATCTTGCCTGACGTTCCCTCGTTGAGATGGACATGATTTTATAGAAGAGATCTCCCACAAATCTTGGTTGACGTTCCTTCGTCAAGATGGACACGATCTTGTAAAAGAGATCTCCTACAGGTCTTGCTTGACGTTCCCCCGTCAAGATGGACATGATCTTGTAAAAGAGATCTCCTACAGGTCTTGCTTGACGTTCCCCCGTCAAGATGGACACACAGAGAGCGGCTCAATATTGAAGCATGTGACATTCGACGGACGATGGATAGATCATAGACGACCCAAACTCCTTGTACCGCTCTAGAAAACAGAGTCTTCAGCTTCCGCCAGACTACAGGTTCGCCTTGGCGCCCTTGGCCTCGGCCGGCCCCAGCAGCTCGTCGGCGATGCCTCGTCCCGCGGCCCTGCCGGAAAAGATGCAGCCGCCCAAAAAGGTGCCCTCCAAGCTGTTGTAGCCGTGAACACCGCCGCCGCCGAATCCCGCCGCCTCGCCCGCGGCGTACAGACCGGCAAACTTTTGCCCGTCGGCCTTCATGACGTTGCTCTCGAGGTTCGTCTCGATGCCGCCGAGCGTCTTGCGCGTCAGCAGGTTCATGCGCACGGCGATGAGCGGGCCGTGGGCGGCGTCGAGCAGCTTGTGCGGCGGCGCGATGCGGCTGCGCCTGTCGGCCCAGTAGGCGCGGCCGTTGTTGATGAGCATCGCCTGGGCGTCCTTGGAGTAGGCGTTGTCGAACTGGCCGTCGCGCAGCTCCATCGTCTCGCGCACGTCGTCGAGGTCGAGGACGGGCCCGCCGCGCTCGCGCTGCAGCTCGTTCATGCCCTGCACCAGGTCCGCGAGGTTGTCCCTGACGACAAAGTCCCTGCCGTGCTTCTGGAAGTTCTGGACGGGGACGGTGCCCTTTTTGCCAAAGACGCGCGTGAGCAGCTTCCACACGCTCTTGCCGGTGACGTCGGGGTTCTGCTCGGACCCGGAGAGGGCGAACTCGCGCGCGATGATGCTCTGGTCGAGGATGAACCACGAGTAGTCGTAGCCGGTGCCGCAGATGTGCTTGAGCGTCGCGAGGGTGTCGGCGCCGGGGAAGAGGAAGGGCGGCAGGCGTTTGCCCGTGGCGTCGAGCCAGAGGGAGCTCGGCGCCGGCAGCACGCGGATGCCGTGCTTCGGCCAGATGGGGTTCCAGTTCTCGAGGCCCTCGGTGTAGTGCCACATGCGGTCGCGGTTGATGACGTTGGCGCCGACCTCCTCGGCGATGCCGATCATGCGGCCGTCCACGTGTGCGGGGACGCCGACGACAAAGGTCTCGGGGACCTTGGGGCCGAGACGGTCGACGGGCCAGGCCTTCTTCACGGCCTCGACGTTGCCGCCGATGCCGCCGGACGTGATGGCGACGGCGGACCCGAGTATCTCAAAGTCGGAGACGACCTCGCGAGAGGACTTGACTCCGCGGGCAGAGTCGTCGGGGGCCAGGATCTTGCCGCGGATGCCCACGGCGCGACCAGTCTCGTCGGTGATGATGTCGTCGACGCGGTGGCGGAAGCGGAACTGCACGACGCCGTTCTCGGCCGCGCGCTTCACGGGCTCGGCGAACACGCGCACGACCTCTGGCCCGGTGCCCCAGGTGACGTGGAATCGCGGCACCGAGTTGCCGTGGCCCTCGGCGCGGCCGCATCCCCTCTCGGCCCAGCCGACGTTGAAGAGGAAGCCCATCCCCCTGGCCTTGACGTACGCCTCCATCTCGTCGGCGGCGAAGTTGACAAAGGCCTCGGCCCAGCGGCGCGGCCAGGTGTCCTCCCTCTCGCGGTCAAAGGCCGCGGACCCGAACCAGTCGCGCATGGCGAGCTCGCGCGAGTCCTTGATGCCCATGCGGCGCTGCTCGACCGAGTCGACGCAGAAGATGCCGCCGAGCGACCAAAAGGCCTGGCCGCCGAGGTTCTGGTCGTTCTCCTGGTCGATGACGATGGTGGGCACGCCGCGCTCCGACAGCTCAAAGGCGGCGACGAGACCGGCCAGGCCGCCGCCGACGATGAGCACGGGGCGGTCCTGCAGGGCGCGCTTCTTGTCGGCGGACATTGCGGCAAAGTGCGGACCGGACGACGACGGGGACTTTCGCGAGCGGTTTGCCGGCGAGCGGAGGAGGATGTGGCGGACGATGAGCTTTAAGAGCCAGGCCGAGGCGCCGAGGCTCGCGAGGGCCACGACGGTCTGGGAGGGCGTCTGGGGCAGGGCAAGGAGTTTGGGGGCCATGATGGCGGCCCGCGCGCGAGACGTGACCTCTCGACGGTCGAGGATGGACTGGTTCGGATGCGACGCGACGCTTGGCGTGCCTGGGGCGGGCTAATCGGCTCGATTGAGATGTCAGATCCGAAAGAGCTGTGCCGCTGATGTGAGAATGGCGGCTACGGCGTGGGTGGTGATGGTGAGCTTGAGCTCTGCTCGATGGGTGTGAGGTTGAAGGTGGGACGATGGAGAGCGGGGTTGAGGTCAAGAAGAAGAGACTCGACTCGACCCGACTCGACCCGACTCAGAGAACGGCCTTCAGCTGTACGTGACTGGCTCTCGGGGCCGGACAGAGGAGGCGACAAAGGGCGAGGAGAATCAGCAACGAGGCGCAGGGGAACAGTCCGCGGACGGCCGATCTGCGACGCCGTGTGTTCCGTCGGACAGAGCTGGGGACTGGCGTGGGAGTACAGATACAGACAGACACAGACGTTAGAGTTGAGAACAGATTCTCCGTAGGAATTGCAGTTATTTATGTACCGACAGCGTGAGTATCATGGGCGACTTGTCCACTCTCGGGAGCTTCTTCGTACAAACTGGTGAGGGTGAGGGTATTTGCTGACAGGGCCGACGTGCCACAATGTCAGCACTCTACGCGTAAGCTTGAAATCAGGATACAGACAGGAAGCTCGTAAAGGTCGGCGAGGACCTCGCTCGGCCGACTGGCGAGGTGACAGCAGCAGCTCAGAGCGAAAAGGGCGAGCTGCAGGGGCCGAATGGATGGTCGAGTCAGCTCCAAGGGTCCTCTCGCATGCTGTACTTTTGGGGACATGAGCTCTGTTAACGGCAACACGGTCGGTCTGTCTACTGTTGGGTTGAATCTGGGTAATGGGCTTCGTCAAGGTGATGTGCTTCTTCGGCGAGAAGTGTATAGATGGTCAGAGTTGCCTGTCATGTCACATCCAAGAACACGCTTATCCTTTCTTATTCTTTCTCACACCATCATACCATGTGTTACTCTGCCTCTTGCCGTCTGCCAGTGCGACGTCTCACTGGGGGCGTCTCACTTGACGCACCTCATCTCACTAACACTTGACATCTCACTCAAAGTATCGTCAAGCCACGAAATCTCACCTCTCCCCGGCCAGTTCCCCAAGTACCAAGCTACGGGCATGTCGCTGTTGGTTTATCCGGAGGGTAACGCACGCCGTACGTGATCTCGTCGTACGGGTGCAAAAGGGTCTGGTATTCGTTGTTGTTATTGTTACGTTACATGCNTTACGTGCCTACGCGTAGGCATGTAAGGCTCTAGATCTACAGTGTGCCATGGCACTCGGCTACGGCTGGCGACGGGTGTCGCCAGGGGGGATGAGGGCATACGGCCACGTATGCCTTACACCTATGGGGCGTATGGATACGTATGCCGAATTGCGTATGGAAGCGTACGCGCCTCAGGCGTTAACGCATACCTTGCGGTATAGTGTTACTGATACTGGCAACTCTTTCTTTTGCCGTACGCCTTATACGCCTCTATTTACATGTAAAAGCTAGTGCCCAAAAACGCTATAATTATATGCTAAAAATACTGTTAAAATAGTGTAGATAATAAGCGTAAAATAGCGTTAAAAGCGATCCTTTTGCCTTTTACTTAATAATATCTAAATACCCCTTATTATCTATTCCGCTTAAGTTACTTATCTTTTTATTTGAATAGTTATATAGTTCGAATTAATAAATCTCTTAAGGGTATAGTTTAGGGTACTTTTTATAAAAGTATTAGTAATATTGTTATCTCTATTAATCTACTATATTTTATAGAGTTCTTAGTATTTATATAACTACCTTAATACTATAATATTAATTATTAGATACTTCTCTTTAGTAGTACTAAGTTTTACGAGGTATTTATAGAGGGAGTATAAGTTAGTATATATAATTATTAGGATATAAGGGAGGTTTTAATATTTGAGGATTTTCTTAAGTATTATAGTAATAGTATATACGAAGTCTATACTAGTTATTATAGTATATATTTCTAAAGTAAGTATATTCTTAGTAATTCTTTTATTTTTAGTAGAGGAATAGTATATAAAGTTATTATAGAAGTTAAACTAGTTATTACTAGTTATTATTTCTTAGCCTAGGATTATTATAAATCCTAGTTAAGATGAGAAGTTAGTATTATTAGTAAAAGAGCTATTAATAAAAATATAGAAATATATTTTTAAGAAATTAAGTAGTATAAAGTTGAGGTTATAGTTGAGGTATTTGATTTACTATTTAAGGTATTTATTTAGAGTAGTAGTATTATTAATAGAGGGTTATTATTCTTATATAATATATAAGAGGTTAAATAATACTTTAGGCTAGTATATCAAGGTAAAGTATACTCCCTATATATATTATTTAATATATATTTTCTTAAATACTTTAGGTATAGTATAAGTATCGAGGAGTACTAGCTTTTACTTTTAGTATTTCTAGTATAAGTAGAGGGCGTCGCTATTAAAACTTAAGATATTTCTATTAAATACTAGAAGGGTAGTTACTATAAAAATTGTTTTTAGCTTTATTTTAAATAAAACTTTTTAGAACTCTTTATTTTTATAGTATAAGAAAGGGGTATTAGAGAGGTTAAAAGTATTATTAATTTGTATACTTATAAAGTTAAAGTTATTATTAGTATAGTATAAGATAAAGAGATATAGGTTATATATAGATATTTCTATTTATAACTATTTTTTATAGTACTTAGAATAAGTTATTTACTAGTAGGTACTAGCTTTAGCGAAACTGTATAATAGCTTGATGATAATTATTATAGAGTCTAGAAAGTATTATCCTTTAAAATAGGATAGTAGGTGTTACGGGTTATGCCCGGCTGGTTGACTCCGGCTCTGCCCGAGTCCTGACAACTATACCTAAGAAGTCAGGCACTAGTGGGCTGCCGGTAGGCCCCTAGTGCTACCTTTAAGTAGATGTTGGTTTATCCGGAGGGTAACGTATGCTGTACGTGATCTCGTCGTACGGGTGCAAAAGGGTCTGGTATTCGTTGTTGTTATTGTTACGTTACGTGCTTACGCGTAGGCATATAAGGTTCTAGATCTATGGTATGCTATAGCACTCGGCTACGGCTGGTGATAGGTGTCGCTAGGGGGGATGAGGGTATATAGCCACATATGCCCTATGCCTATGGGGCGTATGGACACGTATACCGTATACGTACGGAGGCGTATATGCCTCAGGCGTTAACGTATGCCTTGCAGTATGGCGTTACTGATACTAGTAACTTTTTCTTTTTGCTATACGCCTTATATACCTCTATTTATATGTAAAAGCTAGTACTAAAAATGCTGTAATCGCGTGCCAAAAATGCTATTAAAAATAGTATAGATAATAAGCGTAAAATAGCGTCAAAAGCGATCCTTTTGCCCCTTTGCCTAATAATATTTAAATACCCCTTATTATCTATTCTACTTGAGTTACCTATCCCTCTATTTAAATAGTTATGTGGTTTAAATTGATAAATCTCTTAAAGGTATGGTTTAGGGTGTTTTTTGTGAAAGTATTAGTAATGTTATCGTCTCTGTTAATCTACTATATTTTGTAGAGCTCTTAGTACTTATATAACTATTTTAATACTATAATATTAATTATTAGATATTTCTTTTTAGTAGTACTAAGTTTTATAAGGTATTTATAGAAGGAGTATAAGTTAGTATATATAATTATTAGGATATAAGTGAGGTTTTAGTATTTAAAGATTTTTTTAAGTATTATAGTTATAGTATATATGAAGTCTATACTAGCTATTATAATATAAATCTCTGAAGTAAGTATATTCCTAGTAATTCTTTTATTTTTAGTAGAGGAATAGTAAATAAGGTTACTATAGAGGTTAAATTAGCTATTATTAGTTACTATTTTTTAGTTTAGGATTATTATAAATTTTAGTTAAGATAAGAGGTTAGTATTATTAGTAAAAGAGCTGTTAATAAAAGTATAGAGGTATACTTTCGAGAAGTTAAGTAGTATGAAGTTAAAGCTATAGTTAAGGTATTTGATTTGCTACTTAAGGTGCTTATTTAGAGTAGTAGTATCGTTAGAGGAAGGTTATTACTTTTACGTAGTATATGAGAGGTCGAATAATACCTTAGGTTAGTATATTAAAGCGAGGTATATTCCCCATATACGTTATTTCATATATACCTTCTTAAGTGCCTTAGGTGTTGTGTAGGTATTGAGGAGTACTAGTTTTTACTTTTAGTATTTTTAGCGTAAGTAGAAGGTATTACTATTAAAGCTTAAGATATTTCTATTAAACACTAGAAAGGTAGTTACTATGAGGGTTGTTTTCGGCTTTACCTTAAATAAAGCTTTTTAGAGCTTTTTATCCTTATAGTATAAGAAAGTAGTATTAGAGAAACTGAGGGTATTATTAGTTTATATATTTATAAGGTTAAAGTTATTATTAATACAGTATAAGACGAGGAAGTATAAGTCGTATATAGATATCTCTATTTATAACTATTCTTTATAGTATTTAGAATAAATTATTTACTAGTAAGTACTAGCCTCGGCGAAGCTATATAATAACTTAATAATAATTATTATAGAGTCTAGAAAGTATTACTCTTTAAAGTAGGATAATAAGTTAGCTATAATATACCTCGTAAGCTCTGTTTTAGCTTAGGTATAGGCTTAAGTAATATCTCGAAGCTATATTATTATACTTTTATGCTAGAGGAGAGCTAAGGCTACAGCTAAAATTAACTATTAGCTACTCCATTAAATTATCGGCGATTATATTAATATTTTAAATTTACTATTATTACTAAAGCCTTAGATAATAAAGCATAACTTTTCATATACTTTATTTATATCTTTATTCTTAATCTTGTTGATAATACGTGACTTAAAGTACTTATAATTTTTGTGGAAAATAGGGTCGAATTTAATAATCTCAATAATACTATTAGTAATAATACTTTTAATTTCCTTTTTAATAGATTCCTTAAATAGTAAACCTAGTATTATAATAATACTTTTTTTATAGAAAATAAAAGAGAGAGCTATATTTAACTATTCTTTAGCTATAAAGTATACTATAAAACAAGGCTTATAATTAAATCTCTAAGTTAAAGTAGTAATAAACTATCTTAGAAGGTTAAAAAATATATTATAAAAATTACTAATAATTTAGGGGGGTAGGGGATTATTAATAATAATAATAGAGTTATTACTATATATAGTAATAGTATTTAGTAGTATCTAATAGGTATTCTAAGGTTTTTCGGGGATAATAATAGATGAAATTAGGATATTACTATGGGAGTATATATTTCTTAGTAATATCGGACTTCTAGTAGGGGCTCTAGTATTAGGATCTAGGATATATATAAGGTAATTACTAGTATTTAGTAATATTACTATTAATAATTTAGGTAGGAATACTTAGTTATCCTTAAAGTATAGTTTTATAGTTATTATTCAAAACTCTTAAGGATTTTAAGGGAATTCGAGAATATATATCTTATTATAAGTAGTAATAAGGCGAAATAGGTTTTTCTAATTATATTTCTCTTACTATATATATACGAGAAACTGAAATAGGAGAGCTATTATACGCGAGATATCGGAGCTATTATATATTACTAAAGCTATATTAATAGCGTGTTTAGTATAAGTATAGTAGATTACTTCTATTACTTTCTGAATAGTATAAGTATAGGTAATAATATCCAGGGAAAAAGCAGAGTTATCCGTGAAATACAGGTATACGCTGAAAACAAGTAGTATAGGTATAAGGCTGTTTAGCCTAGTAGTATCGTTAATTACCTTATATACTACCTAAAGATATACTTCTTAAGTTATTATAGGGATTTTATTATAATAAATCTTATATACTTAGTAGAGGAAAGTATAGTAATATTTAACCTTACTAATACTATTATATGCTTTAATAAGTACTATTCAAACTATCAATCCTATAGCTTTTACTTCTAATCTAAACTCTTTAGATTAAAATATTATTCCTGTATTAGTAGTAATGAAATCTAGAAAGCTTTAGTAAGAGTTGATCTAGTATACTTTAAGGGCTTCCTATATTACTTTCGCTAAGATATTTAGTAAGAAGTGAGTAATGTTAAATGTTGTAGTAGTATCAATAATATAGAATATAGGGCAGCTATTAATATAGATAATATTGATAATAACTTCGAAGTTAAATTTAATATCCTCTTATATAGTAAAACAAAAATAGGAAAAAGTAATACTATATATCTAGTACTAGTAGTAGTACTACTTCAGAACCTTAAAAGTATAGTATTTAATAGGATGTTTTGCTTTGGTGAAGATATTATAGAAACATACTATAGCTAGGTATCCGAATTAACGGTAAAGTCTCTGTATTTCTAATTCTATAAGATAAATAGAAGTAAGTGTTTTCTCTTTATCGAAGAGTATCTATAAATACCCCTATTTTTGAATAATAAGTATAACCTTTTTACTTTAGTAAAACTAGTTATATATATTATTAAATATTATATTAAAATAATCTATATCTATAAAATAGAATAAAAAAAGGGTATTATATAGTATTACGTAAAATATAATACTACTAAGTAGTATAGGAATATTAACTGTTTTAAGTATTATAATTAGAGTAGTACTACTAAAGCAGATCGTAACTAGTTCGCTTTATAGAGGCGTGAGGGTTATAGAGGGGTTAACTATCCACTTAAAAGCTGTAAACTAGGAATGCTTAGTAGTTGAGAAGCTAGTAGTACCCGAATCAGGTAAGATCCCTTAAAAGACTATAGTTAAGTAATAGCTTTTAAGTATAAAAGTAGATATAGGGGTTATATTTATATTCTTAGTAATCTTAGGGGGAATAGTATTTGATTTAGTAAAGGTATATAGTACTACTTGATTTTAGAAGATTTAAGTAATTTTACCTCTATTTATAGTAGTAGGATACTTACTAAAATATAATATAAAGAACTACTTAGAAATATTAGACGTTATAGGAATAATAGAAGTATAGTCTTTAAAATTATATTATATTTAGTACTAAGTAATAAGTTCCTTATTCTTATTATTTCTCGGGGGTACTTAGAGATCGTTATTAAAGTTATCTATACTTTTATATTTAGCGAGAAAAGTCTAGTATACTACTAAAAAAAATGCTTTTGGATTAGTAGTCGACTTATATTTATTATATAAGGTATACTGCTTCTTAAAAGTATACTTTATTAACTAGTAATTCGTTTTACTATATATATAATATTTCTTATTAGTATAAGTATATATAGAAGTTAGGGGAGGGTAATATCTATTCTAAGGTAATAGGGCGTAGCTAGGGGTATAGTTATAACTTTAAGTATTACTTCGAGGTATATTATATATATAGTTAGTCTAAAACTATTCTTTAAGTATATTACTATTATCTCTAGTACTTTGAAAGTATTATGACTTTTAGAATACTATAGTATTACTTATAACTAAGTATAACTAGTTATAGAGATTCTAGGAAGTTAGTATAGGGCTAAATAGTACTAACTAGTATTCTAGTATATTATAGTATATACTTATAAGTTAGTTATAGAAAGTTTTATTAATATACTAGTTAGTTTTAAATACTTTCTAGAAATTAGTAAGTTTTATAATAAGTATTTTAAGTATTTCTTTTTTATTCTAGTTAGGATTCTTAGCTATTATATTCCTAAGAGTAGTATTTTACTAGTTAGAGAGGTAAATCTAGTAGATCTTATTGTTTTTGAAATATTCCTAAATATATATAGCTATCTAATTAAAGTTAAGGTTTTAGTTATAGTTCGCGAGGTTATTAAAGTAAAAATTAAGGGTTTGATTTTTTAATATAATAGAGAAAACTCTAGCTTATATATAATATAGGATACTAAGTTTAAAATAATAGTTTTAAAAGATATAGATTTTAGTCTCGAGAATATTATAGAAGTTTCTACTATACTTTATATTTTTATTATATAATTTTGTGAGGTTTATAGTATATTTAGTAGATAAGTTTTTAAATAAGGGAATAGGGGAAATATAGGAGTAATATTTAGGAGTAGGATATTATATATTATTATTGTCTCGGCGTGCCTCTTACTAGTAAGGGGTTTCTGTGCTATTTTCCTAGTAGTAGGAGTTCGCTGTATTATACTACCCGGGGATTAATAGTCCTGCTAGTGGTAGTAGAGGTTACGTGCTATATATAGGTAGTAGATAAAGTAGGGGGTCTTATGCGAGTAGTAGGGTTTATTAGGTATACTTTGCGAGGTTTTTAGATATTAACTAGGTTTTAACTATAAGTATTATAGCTTTAGCTTTAGGTTTAATATTACAAGAGGGTATTATAAGGTTAGGTATATTAATAAAGTTCTCAAGCTACTCTATGTTATTTCTAAAGTTATACTTAAAACCTAGAAGATACTTCTTAGCCTCGTTAAGTTCTTTAATAGTCTAGTATTCGAAATATTTATATTAAGTAAAGTAGTATAATATAAGGTAGATTCTTTTACTATTTTTCTCGATTTTTACCCTATAGTTAATAAGGTAGTCTTAAAGGTGTTAGGTTATATTATTATTAATAAGCTTTTATATTATTATAAGTTACTCGTTAAAATCTATTTTAAAGTAGTTAAAAAACTTATACTTATAGAGTTTTATATAGTTATACTAGTTAATATAAAATATTATAAGAATAGTAATATTTTTAGTATTTACTTATATAAGTTTGTTATATCTAATTTTAAAAGGTTTTCTAAATAGATTTATATTAATAAATAACTAAAAATAGTCTAGGATTATATATTTACTATTTAGGGTTACTTAGGTTATTATCTAAGCTATTAGTATACTAAGGTTTATTTTAGTATTTGGGTTAAGGTGTAGTTTAGATATATTAATAAAAAAGTATAGGGTTTCTTAAAAAGGGGATAATTTTTAAGAAGTTATAGGGGTTTTGAGATATTATATAGATCTCTTGAGTATAGGAGGTATAGGATACTATAAATTTCATATACTATAGTATTTAGTAGTACTTTAAAAGATATTATATTTACTAAATATTTTCTAGTATATACTAAAGAGTATAATATACGCTTTCAGCGTTTTATAGAGTAAAGTTAGTATATTAACTTAGAGGTATTTTACTAGGGATAAGGGTAAAATAATATCTATAAAGTATCTAAATTAATACTTATAATCTCTCGCCTTACTTAGGGGGTTTCGGGTAAAAGGTTATAATTACTTCTTTTTACGTAAAAACCTTACTAATCTATAGTATAGTAGTAATAGATAAGTTAACTACTAATTAGTATTAGTTTATCTAAAGGGTAATATATGCTATATATAATCTCGTTATATAGGTATAAAAGGGTCTAGTATTTATTGTTGTTATTGTTATATTATATGCCTATGTATAGGTATATAAGGCTCTAGATCTATAGTATGCTATAGTACTCGGCTACGGCTAGTAACAGGTATTACTAGGGGGGATAAGGGTATACGGCTACGTATACCCTACGCCTATAGGGCGTATAGATATGTATACTATATACGTATAGAAGCGTATACGCCTTAGGCGTTAACGTATGCCTTATGGCATAGTATTACTAATAGTAGACTTTTTATACTTTTCACGAGAACTTCTCTTTTATTCTTTAGTTCTAAATAAATAGTATTTATACTCCTTATAACTAAATTATAGTTTAAGCCTAGCTTTTTATATATTTAGAACTTAGATTTATCTTTTATATAAATAATACTAAATTAAATATAGTTT
>RYZW01000248.1:43108-53731 GCA_004367215.1 Colletotrichum trifolii | reverse complement strand
AAGGAGTTATCGGTTATTTGTTATCTACGAAAAGGTTAACGCGGGGCAGGTATACCAACTACTATAGCCGCGAGGGGTTTAGCCCCGGATTAACTAAAGGCTAGCTACAGTAGTTAGCAGGGGGGGTAGGAGGGCTAAAGTCATACTTCAGGGGGCAATATATCTACTAATAGTCGCAGTAGAAAGCAAGCTATTAGCCCCTCCTGTTTAATATTCCTATAAATAATAAATCTAAGTTTATTAAGAATAAAAATATAGTTTTAAAAAAAGAGATTTTAGAATTTTTAAAAGAAATTAGAGCTCTATTATATTTAGCTTTAAAAACTAGGCTAGATATAGCTTTAGCTATTATAACTATATCTAGATTTTCTTTAAATCTTTTAAAAGAATACTTTATTACTTTTAATAAGATATAGGGTTACTTAAAAAAGAACCCTAACTATAAGTTAATTTATAACTATAATAATATTAATATTTTTAATCTATATAGGTTTATAGGGGAAAGGCTAATAGCTTACTCTCTACTACAACTATTAGTAGATATATTACCCCTTAAAATATAACTTCAGCCCTCCTACCCCCCCTGTTAACTATTATAGCTAGTCCCTAGTTAATCCAGGGCTAAACCCCTCGTAGCTATAGCAGCTAGTATACCCGCCCCGTATCAACCTTTTCGATAACAAATAACTAATAACTCCTTCCGCGATAACCTCATACCCTCACACCCTCATACCCTTATAGCTACGCATGATTCGAATATCTCGAGATATTTAATTACTACTAACTATAAGTACTCTATTCGAACATTTATTATAACCTTAATATCCGCGACTTTAATATCCTTACTAAACCCTACTTATTTCTAAGACGAGACTTTATACTACTAATATAAAAGTTCTCTACTACTAATATAAATTAACTTATAATCTCTATATAAATATAATAGGACTCAGCTTATTCTTATTAGTAAATAATTTTAATATTAATCAAGTATAGCTAATATACGAATAATATTTATATAGATATAGATATTTCTAGTATAGCTAGATAGCTTTTAAAACCCCTATAATTATAGTATTATAATATTCTAAAATATCTAATAACTAGTATTATAGTAAAATATTAATATTAAAATATTATCTAATTAATACTTAGTCTCTAATATTATTAGCTTAGTATAGTAACTTATAGGATAGCTAGACGATTTTCTTTTAAATATCTATAAGCTACTTATTAATTATAGTATTCAGAATAATATTATTAAAACCTAGTCTAATATACTAATAGCTTTAGTTAAAATAGTTATAGCTAGATATTTCTATATTTATCTTATAGTTATCTTTTTATAAGTAGTTATATAGATTTTGAGGAAGTTTTAGTATTATTATAAAGGTATAGTTATAGAAGAGTAATAGATCATAGAATACCTAGCTTTTACGTCTCGAAGCAGGTACTCTATTTTATTCTATTTTTAAGAGGTTTAAAAAGGTTCTTAACCCTATAACCTTAGTAGTTACTTTTAGTTTTATATATTAAGCCCTAGTCTTAATAAAGCTCTCCCCGTATAAACTACAACCACAAGGTCTTCTACTACTATAGGGTTAAATATTAGAACTAGGGGTATAATTATCTATAATAATAAATAATTTCATTACTATTTTAACTAGTTATGAGCTAGTATTAGCACGAATACTATTACCGGGTAAAATTTATAGATAAATCTATATATAGGGTAAAAAGCTTAGATACCATTCCAGGTATAGAGCAAAAGTAACTAAATATAGGTTTATAGATTCTAATTAAGCAAGAGACCTAAATAATAGAAAATCTATTTCAGCTTATATATTTTAGTTTAATTTTTATAATATAATAAGTTATAGTTCTATAAAGTAAGAAATGGTAGCTTTATTTACTTATAAAGCTGAATATATAGCTTTAGTAGAAGCTACTAAAGAAGCTATTTATTTATATAATAATTATAGCTTTATTAATACTACTTTAAGATTCAAAGTTTTAAATAAGCTTATTATTTTTATGGATAATTAATTAGCTAAAAAGCTTACTAAAGATACTAAATTCTATAAAAAAGCTAAGTATATTCATATTTATTATTACTTTATAAGAGATTTTATTCGAGATAAGAAAATTAATCTCTATTATATAAATACGAGTAATAATATTACTGATTTTTTTACTAAGCCCTTAAGGCGAGTTAAATTTAATTATATTATTAAGAGGATTTTAAAGAATAATTTTCAGTATATTCTTTCCTCTTATAAAAGAAATAAGTTAAATTAACTATCTTCTAAAGATTGATCTTTTCCTTCAAACGTCTTCAAAAGTTTTAGGTTTTTTTGATTTTTCTCTATTTTGATCTTTTCCTTCGAACTTCTTCGAAAGTTTTAGGTTTTCCTGATTATATATTTCTCTAGGTTTTTCCTATATAGTTTCTAGAGTTTTTGTTATTTTTAACCTTTCTAAGCTATTAAAATATAATATCTTTTATATATATCACGGGGGGATATTAGAGTTATAGCTAAGCTTATTACTCTATTAAAAGTTATAGCTAAGTCAATTATTAACTCTATATTCTATTCTTCTATATAAAAAGTATTAAAAAGCTTAAGTAATCTCTAATAATTTTATAATTCTATATTTTCTATTTATTCTAGAAAACTAGTTTTTAGAGCTTAAATTTTATAATTTATATTAATTATATTCTAAATTAATTAAACTTTAATATTAGAATATTTAATATTTAAGGTTTTAGTAGCTTATATATCTCGGAGCTCTAAATATTCTATATAATATAAGGTTGACTTTTCTAAAAATAAACTCTATTTTAATTATATAGATAATAAAGTTCTTTATTTCTATAGAATCTAAACTTCTTCTTATTATTACTATTTCTACTAATGCTAGTACTATTTTCAGATATTACTTTAAACTCCTTATTCTTCCATAGTTAATAGTTATACTATTCCCTAAGACTTTTACTAGTACTCAAGTATTAGTTTAATATAATTAACTTGATATAGTAGTTTATTAAATAGCTAGATAATTTTCTTTCAATATTTATCAGTTATATATTAATTATAGTATTTAGAATAATCTTACTAAAGTTTAGTCTCATATCTTAGTAGTTTTAGTTATAATAACTTTAGCTAGATATTTCTATATTTATTTTATAGTTATATTTCTATAAGTAGTTATATAGATTCTAAAGAGATTTTAGTTTTATTATAAAGTTTATAGAAGAATAACAGATTATGGAATACTTAGTTTTTATATCTTAAAATTAATATTCTATTTTATTCTATTTTTAAAAAGTTTCAAAAAGCTCTTAACTTTATAACCTTGGTAATTATTTTTAACTATGTATATTAAACTTTAGTTTTAATAAAGCTCTTTTTAAATAGACTATTACTACGAAGTCTTCTATTACTATAGAGTTAAATATTAGAACTAAGAATATAATTATTTATAATAATAAGCAACTTTATTATTATTCTAACTAGTTATAAGTTAGTATCAGTATAAATATTATCATTAGGTAAAGATTATAGTTAAATCTATATATAGTATTATAGAATATAATAGAAAATTTAGGATTGTAATAGATATTTACTAGGGATTCCNTATTCTATCCTAGTTTTTCTATTTAATAAAGAGCTATATTTAACCTAATATTTCTTATACTTAAAAGTAATATTTTACTAATTAGTATTTTTTCTTAACTAGTAAAGAACTATATTTAACCTAGTATTATTTATATAGGGGATAAATCTAAGTTCTAAATATATAAAAAATTAAGCCTAGGCTATAATTTAACTATAAGGAATATAAATATTATTTATTTAGAACTAAGGAATAAAAGAGAAATTCTCGTAAAAAGTATAAAAAGTCTACTTAAGGGTAATACTAGGAACTTACTAGTAGTTTACTAGTACCTGACTTCTTAGGTATAGTTATCAGGACTTGGGTAGAACTAGAGTTAACTAGCTAGGCGTAGCCTGTAATACAGAGTAATTATTAAAACTTATATAAAACCTATAAAGTATAGTAGTAAATTACCCTCTAATCTCTAGCTTAAAACTTTATAAGTTATAGTATTTCTTTATAACTAAATACTAATATACTTCTTAAGCTAGTAAATATTATATAAGAAGTTTTATAAAGTTATTTAAAAAGATGATATTATAAAACTAGACTTAACTTACTTTTATATTTATAACTATAAATATTTTATTCTAACTATTAATATAAAATTAAAATATAATTAACTAGTTACCTTAAAAAGTATATTTTTATTAGCTTTTTAGTTAACTATACTTTAACTCACTAGTATTAAGTATAGAACTTACTCTAAAATAAAGTTATTATAATTTGTAATATCTTTTTTAATAAAATACTTTTCTTTAATAGAGATTTAACTTTTCTTTAGAATGATTTTTAATAGTTTAATTCTAATAAAGTTACCTAATAGTTATAAGAGTAAATAATTATAGTAGAACTATTTAAAATTAGCTTAGTTATTTATTTAGGCCTAAATCAAAAACCTAATAAAGTAGTTAATATAATAAGAAATAGTTATAGTAATTCGAGGTCTTGTATCTATATAGTACTTACCCCTAGATTTTATAAAGTATTTAAAACTATAAAGCTTATATTAATAATCCTTCTAGAGTTACTTACTATATTTTTCTATAATTTTATTTATATAGATAAAACTATAAAATAGTAAAGAGTTTAGGTATTACTAGAAAAGGTTAAGTATAAAAGATAAATAAAATACTATATTAGAATTACTAAGAAATCTTCATTTACAACTACTTTTTTAACTAGTTTTTTTTAGTTCTTTTAAAATATTCTAAAATATTCTTATTTATAACTATAGAATTATATAAATAATTAACTAGAAAGAGTTTTAGAAATTCAAATTTCTTAAAAACTCTAAAATATAGATATTAAGACTTTTAATAATAAATTTCAATTATAAAGTAAATTAGATATTAGAGAATACTTAAAATATAGGAAAATAGAAACTCTTATTGTAAGAATTTTATAGTAGAAGTTATTACTATTATTTATATTTTACTTAGTAGTATTTATTTATTTATATACTAAAATAATAGTAATAGCTAAAAAAGCTTATCCTATGAATTATATTATATCTTACTCCTAGAGTAAAGTTAGTAAAACTCTCGTAAAAACCTTAAAAATTCTAAAGTATTACTAGGTTTATATTTATAAACTTAATAAATATAAATACTTCCTGAAAATTAAAACTTACTTAGTTATTTATAAATTGTTATTATTATTATTATTATATTGTTTAACGCCTACTTAATAGACGTCTAATAAAGTATAAGGCGTCCGCGCTAGCAATCTACTAAGGATACGCATTAACATACAGTAATAGAAAGTATATATATAATTAATAAACATAGTTTAAACGTAATTATAAGGTAAGTAAAAAACCAGGTACGCGCGCTT
Organism: Colletotrichum trifolii; assembly: GCA_004367215.1. Taxonomy (NCBI): domain Eukaryota; kingdom Fungi; phylum Ascomycota; class Sordariomycetes; order Glomerellales; family Glomerellaceae; genus Colletotrichum; species Colletotrichum trifolii. Next base: position 48,235 of record RYZW01000248.1, on the reverse strand, counting down.
TTAAGCCTATATTATTATATCTTCTATATATAGTATGAAAATAGAAGTATATAGAAATAAAGTATATATAGAAAAAAGTAGAAGTATTAACAATAATAATAGTCGATATCCTTATAGAGTAGATATTACTTCTAGGGATAGAAAAGAGGTAATAAGTAGTAAAGAAGTAAAGAAGTAAAAATAGGTAAATTATATATAGAACTAGAATACTAGCTACTACGAAGTAATCTAATAATAAATAGCTTTTATAAACTAGGGTAGTTTATCTAGTAGTAAAAACCGGGATATACTAGATTAAAACCCCCCTAGCTTAGTAAGCTACTAGGTATTTATCCTAATAAAATAATAAATAGGGAAAAATATATAATTATTATTAATAATTACTATAGTAAAGCTATAGGAGTCTCTTAAGGGTTACTATTAGGTCTATAATTACAATAGGGGTATATTTTATTATAGAATTTAGTCTAGTATAGGTAAATAATAAATTCTAACTAATTTTTCTTAAGTTATAAGTTAGTAAACTAGTAGTAGTTAAACTAAAGCTAGTAATACTAAACTTTCTCTATATAAAAGGTATTAAAAGGCTTAAGTAGTCTCTAGTACTCTTATAACCCTATATTTTCTATTTATTCTAGAAAACTAGTTTATAGAGTTTNTTTTTAGAGTTTAGGTTTTATAACTTATACTAATTATACTCCAAAATAGTTAAACTTTAATATTGGAATATTTAATATTTAAGGTTTTAGTAGCCTATATATCTCGGAGCTCTGAATATTCTATATAATATAAAATAAACTTTTCTAAAGATAAATTCTATTTCAGTTATATAAATAGTAAAGTTCCCTATCTCTATAGAATCTAAACTTCTTATTATTATTACTATTTCTACTAATACTAATACTATTTTTAGATACTATTTTAAACTCCTTATTCTTCTATAGTTAATAGTAAGATTATTCCCTAAAACTTTTACTAATATTTCAGTATTAGTTTAATAAGTTATAAGCCTAGCTTCTATTTACTTCTATTTAACTAACTTTTAGTATTTAACCTGAAACCTATTTATTCTTTAACTATTTTCGAAAAACCTCTTTTAAAAACTTCTCTCTCTTTCAAAACCCTTTTCAAGAACCTTTTTCTCTTTCTCGAATAAAACCTTCAAAACCCTTAAATTTTTCAAAACCCTTTCTCTTTTTCTATAACTCTCTCTATACCTATATAGCTAATTAGACTAAAACACTATAAAGAAATTATACTAGTTAAAGTAATAAGTTTACTACTAAACTAGTAAAAGAGATAGTTAAGTAGTAGAAGCTAAAGATCTTATTTATACTTAGAGATCTTCTAAGACTTTTATAAACTAGTTTTATAAGTTATCTCCTAGAAACTTTATAAACTAGGAACCCCTATAAGTTATCTCCTAAAAACTTTATAAAGTAGGAAGTTATAAGTTATCTCCTAGAGACTTTATAAGCTAGGAATCTTTTTAGGTTAATCTAGACTTTTATAAATTAGAGTTATAGTTACTAAAAGACTATAAAAAGATATCTCTTACGAGATTTAAATACTAGCTTTATATTATTTAATCTCTTATGATTTAACTATTAAGCTATTACTTTTATTAATCTGTTAATTAACGATTTATTCACCGGAGTTAGTCCCTAAATATTTTAATTCTATTTATAGAATCTGGATTAATTCTTTCTTAAATAACTACTTTACTTTTTTAAGTTGTTTTTGGAGAAAATAGGTCATTCTAAAATAATCTTTATCCCTAAGTTAAAAGGGACTTAGAATTATAATATCTAGGCTATTCGTATAAGAACTTTACTTATTAGTAACCATGTTTACTTTAACTTAAAAACACCTATTTCTATTTATAATACTAATAAATATAAAAAGGCTTTAAACTATATTATTCTAAATTATAAAGATAGTCTTTTAAGAGTTATTAAGAATAATATAGATATTTATATAGTATTTAATTATTTAAAAAAGCTCTATAAACTAACTAGTTTTATAAATAAGTTTCTTACTTATAAAGAACTTTTTAATATGACTTTTAATAACTTTGAGTCTATAGAAGAGTTTCTGAACAAGATTAAAGAGTTTATTAATAATTTATGTTTTAATAGAATTAAATTACTAGATTAAGTAGTTTTAGTTTATATTTTAAATAGTCTAGATGAAAATTATAAAAGTTTATTACTTTAGTAATTGAGAGTCTTAGAACTAATAAGGATTCTTATAAGTTAGATTTTCTATTCTCTAATTTTTTAGATAAGTTTAGAAGAAAGAATAATACTTTTTTAGTTAATTTTACTTCGAAAAAAAGTTTTAAAACCTAACTAAAATCTCTAAACCTTAATTAAAAGTTAAGAAAGCCTAGAAGAAACAGAAAAGTATTTTCTATAGTTATTATAGGAAAACTAACTATACTAAAGAAAACTATTTTAAGCTTTATCTTAAACAATCTCTTAATTAAAAAAAAACTCTTCTTCTTCTATAAAGAAAAAGAAAAAGGATAAGATTTTCTTAGAAGGGTTAATATTACTTTTTTAGATACTTTAGTTATTAACAAGATCTCTAAAGATTTAATATAACTTAATTCTTCTATTAAAGAAGAAGAAGAAGATAAAGAAGATAGTATTAAGTTTGAAAACGTAACTATAACTTAACCTCTTTTAAATAAAAGTTTTTATATTAATATTATTTCAAGTCCTTTGATTTCTAAAAGGATTTAAGAAACTAGGAGTTTTAATAACAATAACAAGACTAAAATAATTTCTTTTTATATTAATACTAAAGCTACTATTTATATAACTAAAGATTATACTCTTTTATTTAATAAAATAAGAGTTTCGAAACCTATTAAATAGGGAAATACTAAAGAGATTATCTTAACTCTAGAACCTAACTTGAAAATTACTTTTAATAGAGTTAAATATCTTTTAAGTAATATCTATTATATATTATAATTAAATATTAATCTAATAAGTTAATCTAAACTTAATTCTATTAGAATTTCTTTTATTCTCTTTAATAATAAACCTCTATTCTTTAATATTAAAAGAGATAAGTTATTACTTGTTAGAACTAAGGTTAATAATTTATATACATTCCGCGTTCTTATTCATAGTAATAAAAACTTAGTTTTTATAACTATTAATAAGAGTATTATTAACTTGAAACTCTAGTATAACTATATAGGATATACTAGTAACGTTATTAAGTTAATTAAAAACACTTTTAATAATATTAGTTATTCAAATGATAAAAGTAATAAACTATTTACTTATAAAACCTGCCTAAAAAGCAAGTTTACTAATAAAGTAAATGAAGATTCAAATACTTTTAAGAAGTTTGAATATCTTAATTACATTAATTTAGACTTATATAAATCTATTATTCTAGAAACTTATAATTACTATAAATACTTTACCTTATTTATAGATAAGTATAGTTGATTTATCTAGGGAAAGTTATTAAAAACTGAAAGTTCTAAAGAAGTTACTTTAGCTTTTAAAGAATTTATTAATATAACTAATAACAATAATAATAATAAGAGAATCAAAGAAATTAATACTAATAATAGCTCTGAATTCTTAGATAATAGAATAAAAATCATTAATTTAAATAATAGTATTATTTATAATATAAGACTACTATATACTTATAAACTAAATAGGTTAATTAAGAAAGCTATTAGAATTATTATTAATAAAGCTAGAACCTTTCTCTATAACTCCAATCTTCTACTTTATCTTTAGGGCTAAACTATTCAAACTTCTATATATCTATATAATAGAATATTATATTCTTCTATTAAATTTGAAATTCCTTATAAATTAAAGAATAAGAGAAAACTTTTTATTTCTAATATAAAAGTATAAGGAAGTCTCTATTATTATAAGATTAAGTATAAATACTCTAAGAAATTAGACTTTAAATCAAAGAAAAGTACTATAGTTACCTATAACTTTAATACCTATTTAGTTTAGAATTTTCAATCTCGAAACGTTATTTAGTCTAGAGATATTATAGTCTTAGAGAACTAGTTTAATTCTTAACTTAAAGAAGATTTACCTATTTTCAATAATACTATTCTTTTAGTAACTAAGCCTAGTTAACTGAGTATAGAGAATAAGCCTAACTAACTCAATTCTAAATCTTCTCTAAATCTAGTTAAAGTTAAATCTAGTAGAATTCCTACTAAAGATACTAATTTACCTCTTCTTCCTAATAAAGTTATAAATAGTAATCATAACTTAGTTCTTTATCCTATTAAAGAACTAAGTAATTATTCTATAACTTATCCCGATAGTTTTATAGAAAATAATAAAAACCTTAAAGAATCTACTTTTTCTATAGAGATTCCTTCTAAATCATAAGTTAAAAAGAACTATAAGAGTTATTTATTTAAATAAAGTATACTCTTTATAGTTAAAAACTATCCTTCTTTAGTTCTTTATACTAACTTTAATTATTATAACTATAATAATAACTTATTTATAAAGAAGAATAAAGACTCTTATACAGCTTCCTATATTCTATCTATTAATACCCTCTTAGAACTAACTACTTTTTCAAATACTATAAATTCTCAAAATAATAAGAACTAGATTTAAACTATAAATAAAGAAGTTNCTTCCTATATTCTATCTATTAATACTCTTTCAGAACCAACTACTTTTTCAAATACTATAAATTCTTAAAATAATAGGAACTAGATTTAAGCTATAAATAAAGAAGTTAAATCTATTAAGTCTATAGAAATATAGATTATAATACTTATACCTAATATTTCTTCTATTAAGAAGAATAATATTAATATACTATTGAATAGATAGGTTTATAAAATTAAGTTTAATAATCAGGATCCTAAAAATCCTATATATAAGGCAAAATAGGTTACTTAAAGTTTTAACTAGTACTTCAGTATTAATTACTTAGAGACTTTTAGTATAACTTATAAACCTGAAAATTATAGATATTTACTTATTATATCTATTCACTATAACTAGATTTTAATTTAGTATAATATTACTATAACTTTTATTTATACTAAAGTTAATAAAAAGATCTATATCAGGTTACCTACTAGCTATATCTATAATAAAGATT
>RYZW01000248.1:0-40690 GCA_004367215.1 Colletotrichum trifolii | reverse complement strand
TAGAATAGTATCTAAACTTTTTACTTTATATATAGATTTAACTATAAACTTTACCTGATAATAGTATTTATACTAATACTAACTTATAACTAGTTAAGATAGTAATGAAATTACCTATTATTATAGATAATTATACCCTAGTTCTAATATTTAACCTTATAGTAATAGAAAGCCTTATAGTAATAGTTAGGGAGAGTTTAATTAAAACTAGAGCTTAATATATATAGCTAAAAATAACTACTAAGGTTATAGGGTTAAGAAGCTTTTTAAACCTCTTAAAAATAGAATAGAATAAAAAACCTATTTCGAGATATAAAAACTAGGTACTCTATAATTTATTATTCTTCTATAACGTTTATAATAAAACTAAAGTTTCCTCGAAATCTATATAGTTACTTATAAAAGATAATTACGAGATAAGTATAGAAATATCTAGCTATAACTATTATAACTAAAGCTATTAGTATATTAGACTAAACTTTAATAAAATTATTCTAAATACTATAATCGAAAAGTAGCTTATAGATATTTAAAAGAAAATTATCTAGTTATCTTATAAACTACTATACTAAGCTAATAATATTAATAACTAAGTATTAATTAGATAATACTTTAATATTAATACTTTACTATAATATTAGTTACTAGATACTTTAAAGTATTATAATACTATAATTATAGGGGTTTTAAAAACTATCTAACTATACTAGAAATATCTATATCTATATAAGTATTATTTATAAATTAGCTATACTTAATTAATATATTAAAATTATTTACTGATAAAAGTNGTCTTATTATATTTATATAGGGATTATGAGTTAGTTTATATTAGTAGTAGAAAACTTTCGTATTAGTAATATAAAGTCTTATCTTAAGAGTAAGTAAAGCTTAGTCTAGAAGATATTAAAGTTATAGATATTAAGGTTATTATAAATATTTAAATAGAGTATTTATAGTTAGTAGTAATTGAATATTTTGAAATATTTCAATTATATATTAATAGTTATGAGGGTGTAGGGGGGTAAGGGTATAAAAGTATAGGGTTATTATAGAAGGAATTATTAGTTATTTATTATTAAAAAAAGTTAATACTAGGCGGGTATACTAGTTATTATAGTTATGAGAGGTTTAGTTTTAGATTAACTAGGGATTAGTTATAATAGTTAGCTAGTATAAGGATATACTTTATAGCTTATATAGAGAGCTAGGATAGCTAGGAATAGATATAGATTATATAATATAGTAGCTTTAAGCTACTATAGGATAAAAGCCCTCTTATAGCTACTACTAGTTAGCTTACTAAGTTAAAATCTTATAATTTATAGAAACCTACTTTTTACTATTNATCTATTATAGAGCTTATAATATATTGTTAACTATTTATTATATATTATCTATAATTATATACTCCTCATATCCCCTATAGAGCTTATGTTTTATTACTAATTACTTATTATATATAATATTTCTTTTATTACTAGTAATTATATCATTATAATACTATTATCTACTTTATTAACCTTTTATAGTCTAAATAATAGAACTAATTTTTACTAATAGTAATATTAGGTTTTTTTCTATTTTTTCTGTTATTTATAAATATATTTACTATTATTTTAGTAATATATTAATACCTTTAATCTTGTAGTATTTATTCATTAGGAATAACTTTTCGTAATTTACTATAAGGTCTTATAAAGTTTCGCTATATACTTAGCAAGTATTATCTATTTTCTTCTATATATATTTTATTATCTTCTTATATTTTCGTAGTATTTAATTCCTAGATACCCCTTTATATTTATTACTTAGCTTACTACTTTTTTCTTCTCTATATACCTTTTCCTTTTTTTATTCTTCTCTTTATCTTTATTATTATTATACTATATATTCTACGAAAATATCTTAGATTATATCTATTGCTACTATGCTTTATATTTTTATTTATAATAGGGATAATATTACTGATAAAGGCTTTCTTTAGCTTTAGCCTAGTAACTATTTACCTTATTTTAGCTATATTTCTTCGCTTTACCTTAATACTAAGAAACTATTCTATATTATTAGTAATTACTTAATAAAGTATATTTTTAATAAGAAGAATAAATAAAAATATTATAGAATAAGTTATCTTTTACTATATTTTTACTATTTATTATTAATATTTTATACTTTAGGTTCTATTTAAGTTATATAGTACTACTTAAGTAACCTAGAACTAAGCTATAATCTATTATTATATATTTAAGTAGTAAGAGATAACCTCTAAATATAAAAGTAAGCTCCTCTATATACTTACTAAACTATTAGTAAAATAGTATAAAACTAGCAAAGTTATTCCGAACTCCTTTAAAGGGGTAATAAAAAAGAAGCTAGTTATAGACTAATTTCTCTTATAAGAGATATCTTCTATCTATAAATACCTATATTTTATATAGATTTTCACTATAAAAAACTAAACGTTTACTATATTATTATTACTAAATAATTAGATAGATTAATACCCTAGAAAATAAGGCTAAGGTATTTTGCTATCTATTTATTATATAACCTATTTATTTTTAGAATAATAGTCCTACCTATACTCTAGAGGAAATACTACTTTATTTTCTTAATAATTTTTATTACACTTTAATCCTTAAAAGTATTAAAATTTATCCTATTATAATACTTTTTTATTTTAATAATAACTTTTACCGCTATATTACTGAATATTTAGAGTATAATATACTTTAATATTTTATTACTATTACTAGTAATTACTTTATTCTTCATAGTTCTAATATTACTACGCCCTGCTAGGCCTATACCCTATATTTACTATACTTTTCTAAAGATAGTAGTAAAAGTAACAATAATAATAATAATAAAAGCGAAGAGTCTAAACTTATAGAAACCCGTTTATAGGCTTCCCGCTTTACTACTAGTAATACTTTCTAAACTTATAGAAACCCGTTTATAGGCTTCCCGCCTTTACTACTAGTAATACTAACCTATCTATACCTATTAATTATATCCTATCCTCTAAACTCTATTTAATAAACCCCTAGTATTATTTTTCTTCTAATAATAAAGATAAAAAAGAAGAAAATAAGGAGGAAGAGGAAGAAAATAAGGAATTTCTTACTAAAAAGTATAAAATTTGTAGTAATTTTATATCTATTCCTATTATTTCTATATCTAGTAATTACTAGCCTATTACTTAGAAGTCTACTATTCCCTGAAAAATTATACTAATTAAAAAAGCTATTTTTATAAAGAAAGCTTCTACTACTAAAAGGGTTACTTAGTAAGCTACTATATTTATACTACTTATTATAATACTAGTATTTATCCTTATTATACTAATAATACTTATTATCCTTACTATCCCCGCGAAAAGGGGTTCGGGATACTTTTATAAGAATATACCTAAGCCTTAAATATAATAATTATTTCTGTTATATATATTTTTGCTAAATTATTACTAAAATATACTAGTATATCTAATTTAGGCATATATTTTTTTAAACTAATATTCGAGTTATCTAAATAATTAATAGAATTATTTCTTCCCCTCTTCTAAGATATAACTACTAAGTTATTAGTATTAATAATAAGCTAATTATCCTATTTCCTGTAATATTTAATTATTTTTTTCGAATTTCTAAATAGCTTCTTATATATTATTTAGGTTAACTATAGTTTCCTATATATTATACTCTATAGATTACTTAGCTTATTTTATAAAGAAATATCTATTATCTCTTTTTCTTTATTTTACTATAATATCCTCTATTCCATATTTTATAGAATTATCTTTTAACTCAGGAAAAATAGCTTAACTATTAGTATCCTTTCATTACTCTATTTATAGTTCTAGTAAGGAAATAAGGAATATATTATATATCTAGTAGTACTATTCTAGTAAATATACTTTATATATCTTTTCTCTTATTTTCTTAGTAATTAAAACTTTAATATACTTTAGTATTAATTTCTTATATTCAAACCTGAAATTCTTTATTAAAAACTTAATAACTATTCTTTAATTATATATTTATAATTAATATCTTAAGTTATATATCTTTACCTAATTTTGAACTATTATTTACTAATATTCTACTATTTAGTAATATATTTAACTAATATAAGTAATTTACTCTATAATATTTTGTACTATTAGGTTTTTCTTAATTATATATTGAACTATTTTTAAGTAAAACTTATATAGCTTTTCTATTAATAAATACTTCATAATACTTTATTTACTATTATTATATATAAATATCATTTTCCTCAACTATACTACCTAGATAATAGGTAAGTTACTAGTAAATATTTTAAAGTAATATTTTAATATCTAGTATATTTATTCTATTTAATTATTTATTTATAAATAGTATATTATTAATAACTATTATTTAATTAGTTATTCTACTATAAATTCTTCTTAAAATTAACTAGTAAAGAGTTTATCCTTATTACTAATAATACTTTCTAGGGTATTAAACTAGTATTCTATTTCTTCGTATAATATTATTACTAGCTCTATAGCTATTATTTACTTTATTATTAAAACGAATATTATAAACTTCATAAATTTATCTATGATTACTAGGATAGTATTATATATATTACTATTTTTATATATATTTTCTAGTAATTCTATAATAAAACTTATACTAGTTTCTTAAAATAATTCTACTAGGATAAGTAAAAATCATAACTAGTTATATAGTTTATACTTTAATATTTAAATCTCTTAGTAGATTTAATATGATATTATATAGTTTTATATATTTATAGTTATATTATTCTCATAAAAGTTTTATTTTAAAAGATTATGGGTTTTATTAGTATTAATATAGAGTATTTTATTTTTATTTTTATATAGGTAAATAATTTTATATTTTAAGGATTCTATATTAAATATAACTTGTTTCTTTTAGAAAAAGAATATCCCCTCTATATTTACTAAGTACTCCTTCTATCTACTAGCTATTTTCTAGGTTTTTTCTATATATACTTAATAATTTTTATTATAAGTTTATAGTTTTTTAATAATTTATTTAATATCTTTAGAATTCTTTATAGAATATATTATTTTATCTTTTATAAAACTTCTTATTACTAAATATAAAATATACTATACTAGAATAATAATTTTAGCCCCTTATAAATTCTCTTTACCTACTAGTATTTACTAGGTATTTTCTATTTTCCTATATATCTCTTTATTATAAGTAATTATAATTATAACTATTACTATTCTTCTAGTATTTGTGGATATGACTACGCGTAGTTAATACGTCGTGTATTAGGTAGTTATAGGAGGAAAAAAAGAAGCTATAGTAGTAGAGCTTATAGAAAGCTAAGGGGATTTCCCTAATATTCCCCCTTAGGCTTAATAAAAACTAAGTAACTAGGTATTATATAAGAATAGCTAAAAAATAACCTAAATTTATATATCCCTAATAATCCTTTTCCTAGTATTCCCCCTTAAGATAAAATAACTAATTTACCTAGAATACTTATATTTCCTTAAATTAGAATACTAGTTTAGTATTTAGAGGTAAGTTTATAGTAAGTATTAGTATAATTATAATAAGAAGTTTTCTAGAGAAGTATCTTATAATATTTATAATTACTAAGGATAAACTTAAGATAAGTAAAGTAATAGTTAGAAGTTTTATAATTAATACTATAATAAATATATTTATTAGTTTATTTCTTATTAGTAAAGAAGTTATACTTATTATAAGACTTAATACTAGTAACTTTATTATATATATTATTAATAAGATCTTATAAGTTAGCTTTACTAGGATTAATAGTAAGGTATTTATTGAAAAACAACTTTAGACTAGTTTTGTTATAGATTAAATTAAGAAGAAAATAGAAATATATAGTATCTTAGTTAGTAATAAAAGTATTAAGGTTTTATTAGATATAGTAGAAAGTCTTGAAATATTTAAATAGATCTTTAGTATTATTAGTATTAAAAGTAATATATTTATAAATAAAATTAGTAATAATATTACCCGAGAGCTTAAGGATAAGGACTTTAATCTTCGATATAAGTATAAAAAAGTATTAGCTTATAGGGTCCTAGCTAGTACTTTTAAAGTAAAGTATAATAAAGCTAATACTATTAATAAGAAAACTATAAATAATTATTTATCCTTTATACTAAATAATATAATTATTAGAGTTAGTAGTAAGTATAGGGATATTAAATTCGATATATTTAAAGGTGTTATATTTATCGAGAAAAGCCTTAATTATAAGGAGCTAGTATTAATAGTTCTTTTCGTTATAAAAGACGGGGAAAAAACCCTAGTAATTAATTATAATTAATATATTAAGAGAAAGAGAAAGAAGAAATAAGTAAAATAGGGGATCCCTATTAATAGTATAGATTAAAGCTAAAGAGACGGATTTACCTAGTTACGATATATGTTTTTAGTAAGTTAGTAAGTAATACTAAGAAGGCTGAAAAGTCGGATTTACTATTAAGGTAAGAAGTAGTAAGGCTGAAAAATTCGGATTTACTTATACTACTATTAGTTAATACGGCTTATGCTAGGCCTAATTAGGTATAGAAGCAGGGTCGTTATTAATACAGTTAGAAGGTACGCGTAACGCGTAAAAAAAAATCCGCTATTAATTTCGATCGCACAGAGGCGTCGTTTTTGGGTTAAAAATCAGGGAATTTTCGTAACATATTAAAAAATACTATTAATAATAAAAGAAGGGTAAAAGAAGGGTTCTAAATAGCTTTAAAGGGTAAAAAGGGCCCCCTGGGGGGCCCCTGGGCTTACAACCTGTAGATGTGACTACGCGTGGTCAATACATCGTAAATTAGGTAGTTACAGGAGGAAGAAAAGAGGCTGCGGCAGTGGAGCCTATAGAAGGCTAAGGGGACCTCCCCAACAGTATTCCTAGTGAAATAATATTTTAAAGAAGTTAAGTAACTTCTACTTCTAGGTTTAGCTTCTATACTAAACCATTTTTCCTATATTTATATTATTTAGGTAAAAGCTTTTACTAGCTCTAAACTCCTTTTAGTTTTAGTAATTCTTTAGTAAATATCTGCTAATAATAACTTAGTAAATTATAGTTTATTTATAAAGGTTAGTAGTATATTATAGTACTTTACTTCCCTTTTTATATAGTTTAGTTATCTAGATAATCTATTTACTAGATTAGTAACTTTAAGCTAGTATTCTAGATTAAAGTTAAATACTAAGAACTTAAAAATCTAATAAATAAGTTTTTTTTAAAAGTCTTATATTAGTATTGTTATAATACTTATTAAAGCTTAATAGTCTATGAAAACTATAAATTTCATTAAGAATGCTATCAAGTAATATTTTCAACAGTTAAGGTTTTTAATAATAATTAATAGTTCTTATTAGCCTATTCTTTATCTTTATTCTACTTTACTAAGTTTTTTCAAGTAATAAATTACTAATTATTACTAGTTTTCTACTTTTTACAATAAGATACCTAAGATTACTTATTATAATATATCTACTTCTACCCTAGTTTCCCTAATAAAGTCTTAGTATTAGAAAATAGTTACTAAGTAGAAACTATTCTATAGTACTAAGAATATAGACTTTATATCTTCTAGTTACGAGAAAATTTTCTTCTCTATTCTTTTTTTAAAGAGTATTATAAATAATACTATTATTCCTAAGTAATTAGTAATAGATTTATAGTAAAAATTATAGAAACCTAGGAATATTTAAAGTTCTTTAGAAATCTCTAGTAATTTCTATTTGATAATAACTTAAACTTTTATTAGGTTTATCTTAATACTTTCCTAAGTAATTATATATCCTAAAAAACTTATTTTTTCTATATAGAATTTTTATTTAGAAAGTTTAGTAAAAAGATATACTTAGTATAACCTAATAAATATTTATAATAGTACTTTAATATAGTTTTCTCTAATACTTATTATATATACTATAATATTATCTATATATACTATAATATTATCTATATATACTATATAGTATATATTAATTAAGCTAGTAAGCGTATAGTTAATATATACCTAAAATATTACTAGTATATTAGTAAAACTAAATAGTATTACTATATATTTATAGTAACTATATTATATCCTAAGTACTATTTTCTAGTAATCCTCTAGCTTAATCCTAATATAGTAGTAAATATCCTTAAGATTAATCTTTAAGATTGATATTACTCCCTAAAGTCTATTTAGAAGCTTATTAATAAATAATAGTAAATACTAATTCTTAATTATAACTATATTGAAACCTCTATAGTTAATATATAAGTATAAAGAGCTATCTTTTTTTTAGAATAAAAAACATTAATATATTTATTTTATTTATAGATAACTATATATATCTATTTACTAGGTTTTCTATAATATATACTTTTAACTTTTCTAGTTATTATTTATTTAGTAGATATATAAATTTATAGAATAGTTTCTTATTTAGTTCTAGTTTAATAGTATACTTAATATCCTCGAAGACTAGGATTAATTTTATTATAACTTTATTAAATATTCCCTATTTACTTATAAACTCCTTAGGGATATCTATAATTATAATAACTTTATATATTTCCCTAAAAGCTTCTATATAAACCTTAAGGTTATTATTTATTTTACTAATATATAATATATCAGTAGTTTTATTATTCTTAATAATCTCTTAAGTAAATATTTCTAGTTTAGTAATAGATACTTATTTATAATACTAAATATTTATCTAAATATCTATTATAATACTTTTTTAGTTTATAGAGTCCTATCTTAATAAGAAGTTTATATATTTTTCTAGTTAGTAAATACTAGTAAATAATTAGTATAATTTCTATATCTAACTATTTAAATTTATAAAAAAGAATATTAGCTAGTAATATTTCCCTAGTTCTAATACTAAATTATTCAATCCTTCTAAAATAAATGTAATTACTTTAGTTAAGACTAGTCCTAGTAGTATTACTACTTATTTACTAATAAAGTCTATTTATAAATATAAATCTATATTTACTATTATTTCTCTTTCTTTAGTACTTTAAAGAATAATTACTAAGCTTTTAACTATTTTCCCTATAAAAATTGATTTTTTAATTAATATAAGGATTATTAGTTCTATTTCTTTACTTATCTATTTCCTTAGATCTCTTTAATATAAAAACTAGTATTAATAGTTTAGACTAAAGTATAAAAATTTATAATATTCTATTTTTAGCTAATTATTAGTATTAAATTTATACTTAGTTTAGACTTATAGTTTATAGCTTTATACTTTATTTTACTATATAAGAAATATACGTCTATAATTTATAATATAACTAATATATATATATTCTTCTAACTTAGGATAGGTATAGTATTACTTAACCTACTAGTATCTTATTACTATCTATTTAGTATTAATAAAGTTAAGAGATTTATTTAGTTTATTACCCTTAAAAGTAGTAATAGTTAAAATAGCTATAAACCTATATAAGTTCACTTATATTGCTTATCTTATATTAGTTTACTAGTATAGTATTATGAGAGTTCCTGTAATTTTTTAGCTTTTATTATAATATCTCTAGCTTTTAGGATAGAGATATTAAATTTCTCTTTTTTTTTAACTAAAGTATAAGTAGTAGAAATAGATAAAAGCTTTTCTTTTATTCTAATTAAATCTAAGTATACTTAAGTTCTAGTATAGTACTAACTATTTAGTATAATATTAAATAAGTAACTAGTATTCTCTTTATTATATTTCTTTAAGTTTCTATTTATATAACTTTTTTTATATCTCTAGGTCAATATACTACTAGTGAATAAATATGATAAAATTAGTTTAGGTAAGTTTATCTTCTAAGTTAGCTTTATAATTTCTTTATTCTATTTAAAGTTAGGATACTAGTTCTATAAATATTTACTAGATCTATTAGTTAATTATATTACTTAGTTAGATCTAGTAATTATTTTTAATAGTAGTAATCTAGTTATTAACTTATTTAATTATAAACTCTTCCTTTATTATTCTATAGTTATATAAAAGTAGCTTCTCTTGATTCTTAAGTAATCTAAATACTACTAATTACTTAACTAATTATTAGATAAAAACTATAGTTTACTCCTTATAAACCTCTTATTACTTTTATATCTATTCTTAATATATTATTATCTAGGACTATATAGTTTCGAGTATTTAACTTATAATATTTACTAGATCTAACTTAAATAGGAATAATAACTATAATAGTACTTAGAATTACTTATTAAATCTAAGTATTAATTATTAAAAACCTAGTAACTACTTAGTTTTTAGAAGTATAATAGAAGTTATTTTACTTCTTTTTTCTATATTAGGAAATAAATATTCCTTCCTATAAAATATATCTTATATAATATCCTCTAATAATTACTTTTTTTCGATATCCTTAATATACTATTAATAAAAGTTTATATTAATACCAAGCTCTAGATTATCTTAAATAATATATAAGAAATATTTTTTAGGGTTATTTTCCCCTAGGATAATTATTCTATTATTACTATTATTTTACTTACTTAATCTTTAGTAATAATATAATATAATAGTAGTAGTCTTACTATATATTTCTACTAAGTTAAATACTAATTATTAAAGTTTATTAAAGTTTATATTAGGTCTATATTTATAAGGTGATTATTTTCTATAATATTAATTACTACTTAATATCTTTATTAATACTAATTACTTAAAAAATTAAATAGAAGTAATAGAATTATAAAAATATAGCTAAAGGCTTTAACTAGGAAAGGTTTAGATATATAAATAAGGTTTATATTACTATATAAACTATTATTTAAAAGATCTAAATTATAATCTTTCTACTAAAAACTCTTCTAGTACTTAGCTAGCTAGTTACTAGGTATACTATATAGTCTATTCATTATATCTTTATATTAAATAGCTTCTAGAGTATAATATATTAGAAACTATAACTAATCTAGGTAATATATAAGAAGCTATTTAGAAGTTTAAAAAATAAATAATTAAGTATTATAAGAAATAAGATAATTAGCCTATTATTAAGACTAATAATTTAGTAACTGTTGGGGAGGTCCCCTTAGCCTTCTTTAGGCTCTACTACCGCAGCCTCTTTTCTCCCTCCTGCAACTACCCAATACACGACGTATTGACCACGCGCAGTTATATCTATAGGTTATGAGCCTAGGGGCCCCCTAGGGGGCCTTTTTTACCCCTTAAAACTATTCAGAACCCTTCTTTTTACCTCTTTTGCATCTATCGCGATATTTTCGATTTTTCCCTGATTTTTTCAACCCAAAAATGACGCCTCTGTGCGATCGACATCAATAGCGGATTTTTTACGCATTACGCGCATTTTCCCAACTATACCAATAATGACCCCACTTCTATACCTAATTAGGCCTAGCGTGAGCCGCATTAACTAATAATAGCACGGGTAAATCCGAATTTTTCAGCCCTATTGCCTACTTTACCTACCTTAATAGTAAATCTGAATTTTTCGGCCCTCTTAGCGTTATTTACTAACCTATTAAAAATATATATCACAACTAGGTAAATCCATTTCTTTAGCCCTAATCTACGTTAATTAATAGGGATCCCCTATTTTACTTATTTTATTTTTCTCTTTCTCTTTCTCTCGATATATTAGTTATATTTAATTACTAGGGCTTCTTACCTGTCTTTTACGGCGAAAAGAACTACTAATACTAGCTCCTTATAATTGAGGCTCTTCTTGATAAGTATAATATTCTTAAATATATCGAATCTGATATCCCCGCACCTACCGCTAATTCTAATAATTATACTGTTTAGTATAAGGGACGAGTAACTGCTTATAGCTTTCTTATTAATAGTATTAGCTTTGTTGTGCCCCGCTTTGAGAGTACTAGCTGGGACCTCGTAGGCTGATGTTTTTTTATGTTGATGTTGAAGATTAAGGCTTTTATCCCTAAGCTCTCGGGTAATACTATTACTAATCTCGTTTATAAGTATACTACCCTTAATACTAGCGATACTAAGGACCTTTTTAAGTATCTCGAGACCTTTTACTATATCTAATAGAGCTTTAATACCCTTATTACTAACCGAGATACTATATATTTCTACTTTTTTCTAAACTTAATTTATAACGAACCTGGCTTGAAGCTACTCTTCGATAAGTACTTAACTATTAATCCTAGTAAAATTAACCTCTAGGACTTTATTAATAATATATATAATAAAGCTACTAGCCTCAAGTCTTATAATAAATATAGCCTCTTTGTTACTAAGAAGTATACTAATAAATATGTTTACTATGGCGCTGATTATAAGGTTTCTAACTGTTATTTCGCTTATCCCGAGCTTATCCCTAGTAATTATAAGTATTGTGAGATATTTCTCTAGAAAGTTTCTCTTTATTACTATACTAATACTTGCTATAAGCTTAACTACTTTAAATGCTAAACTAGTATTCTAATTCGAGGAAGTATAGGTATTCTAGGTGGATCAGCTATTATATCTTAAGGGGGAGTACCAGGAAAGGAATTATTAGGGATATATGGATTTGGGTTGTTTTTTACCTGTTTTTGTATAATACTTAGCTGCTTAGCTTCTGTCAAGCCTGAGGGGGAGTATTAGGGAGGTCCCCTTAGCCTTCTTCAGGCTCCACTACTATAGCCTCTTTTCTCCCTCTTATAACTACCTAATATACGACGTATTGACTACGCGTAGTCACATCTATAGTAACTATATCCTAGAAAAAAAGAAAAAACAATCCTATTAACTACTTAAATAACTTAAATATTATTTTAAGAAGTATACCCCTAAATTAGAAAAAAACTAGTATACTTTAGTAATAACTTAGAAAATATATATAGAATAAAATAATTATTATATTTAGGGCTTAAGTATATTTCTATAGGAGTATTTCTGATTTTTTCTATAAGGATAGTAGGAATAATAAGTATTATAAGTATAATAGGTATTATAGGTATAATAAGGATAAGTACTAGAATTATAATAAATATTATAAATATAGTAGTTCTTTTAGTAATTTTCTTGGTAGTAGAAGCTTTCCTTATAAAAATAACTTTCTTAGTTAGTATAATTTTTTAGGGAATAGTAGATTTTTAAGTAGTAGGCTAGTAATTACTAGATATAGAAGTAATAGGAGTAAATATAAAATTACTATAAGTTCTGTATTTTTTAGTAAGAAGTTTTTTATCCTCCTTATTTTCCTCCTTTTCTTTATCCTCTTTAATATTATTAAGAGAAGAATAATACTAGGGGTTTATTAAGTAGATTTTGGAGGATAGAATACAATTGATAAGTATAGATAGGTTAGTATTATCAGTAGTAAGGCGGGCAATTTATAAAGGGGTCTTTATAACCTTAGACTCTTTACTTTTATTATTATTATTATTATTATTACCCTTATTCCTGTTTTTAGAATAATATAGTAAGTATAGGGTATAGGATTAGTAAAGTATAGTAATATAACACCTCTAGGCAAGAGGTTGTATGAGGTAATACGCGTCGTATTAGTAATATCTAAAGAGAGAAGCCTTCTACCCCTATAGTAAGCAAGATAGCTAGCTTAATAGCTAAAAGCTAAGGCTGATATATAATAGTAGTAGGTTATATAACTTACTTTTTAATACTCCCCCTTAGACTAGGCTTATAACTAGCTAAAAATACATAAAACTAGCTTTTTTATCAGGTACTAGTAATCTTTCTAAAAGTAATATTTAATCTAGACTATTTATTATTCCTAATAATTTAATAAAATCCTTATACTTAGTAGTATTTAGTATTTTAGTAGAGCTATTAGTAGCTATATTAGTACTTCTAATAAAATAAGGGGTAATTATATTATTATTATTGATTTCCTGAATAATATATTTATACTAAATATTAATATTTTATATATATATTATTTAGAAGGTTTATAATATTTACTAAAGTATTAGTATTATTAGTAAAGAGGATTATAAGTATAGTAATTTATTAATCTAGTAATTATTTAATATATTATTAAATCTATTTAAGGGATATACTAGTAAGTATAAGGTTAATTAACTCTACTTCTTTAGAATTTAGAGTAATAATTGTTTATTTCCTAGATTTCTAGGTAATAGGAAAGCTAGTAAAATAGATAGTATAGTTATTAATTAATACGCGAGATAGCTTATTATCTATAAAAGTAATATTTATTATAGTATAGAGCTTTAGATCTATTATAAGATCTATTTTTCTAAAAGTAGTATTATAATTAATAATATTAATAAAATATCTAAAGAGGTATTTAATAGTACATAAATAAATAAGAAAAGAATTAGTATTTATTTAGTAGAGTTTATTTATAATATAAGTAATATCTAGTTAAATATTAGTAACTAGCTAGTTAAGGTAACTAGTTTATTTTATATAGAGTTCATAAGATTTATTATTATATTTATTTTTAGATTATATAACTAGAAGGTTTTTATTAGTAGGGAAAAGGGTTTTAATAGTATAAAGTTTATAATAGCTAAAATAGTATAATATAGAGTTAATATATATTTATATTAAGATAAGAAGATCTTTATAGTATTATAGTAGATCTAAAAACCTAAAAACTAAGTAGTAATACTAAGGTTTTTAAAAAGGTATATTATTTTAAGTATTTTATATATTTTCTTTATAATCTCGAGTATAGGAATAGTTATAGTATTATTATTAATATATATAAAGGTATAAGTATCGAGACTCTTATTAATAAAGAAGTAAATCTCCTTTTTAACTAGTATAAAACTAATTTTTTTTATTTTAGCTATAATAAGTTAAAACTACTATAAGAAACTCTTATAGAAATTATATAAAACTTTGCGAAATAACTAAACCTTATTTATACTATTAGAGTAACCTATAGGTTAATAAATATAAACTTAAATACTATAGGGGATAGGGGTAGTAAAGAAAGTAGTATTAAAATTATCTATCTTATATAAGAGATAGTAGAAAATAATAATAGTAAAAAAGAGGTATATAGTAATAGTAGTTACTATAGTAGCATAAACCTCCTAATAAAACTAATTACTTTTCTCGTAATTACTATAAATAACTTATTAAACCTTAAACCTTATAATATTAATTAAAGTATTAGTCTTAATATTAAAGATCTATATACCTAGAAAGGTTTTAGTATTAGAAAGCTTATTAATAAAGTAGAAGGTCTCTTTATTAATTATTTATTATATCTTAGTATTATATATAGGCTTTTAGTAAGAAAGTTAACAAAGGTTCTTTTTTGCTTTCTTAATAGTACAGGGGATAGTATATCCTAGTAGAAATTATTTTAGT
This sequence comes from Colletotrichum trifolii, assembly GCA_004367215.1. Taxonomy (NCBI): domain Eukaryota; kingdom Fungi; phylum Ascomycota; class Sordariomycetes; order Glomerellales; family Glomerellaceae; genus Colletotrichum; species Colletotrichum trifolii. The sequence goes on along the minus strand of RYZW01000248.1, from coordinate 25,355 downwards.
AGTATTATAGTAGCGAGAAGGGTAATAGTAATTAGGTTTTCTAAATTAATATAAATATTAGTAGCGAAATAGGCTTTCTTCTTATATAAAAAAACCTATAAGCCTCGTAATAGTAGCCTAGTAGTTTAATTATAATAGTATAATAAGGATATCCTATAGTAGAGATTATAGGGGTATCAAGAAGCTTTATAGTTAGTAGATTAGTATTAGGATCAAGATAATCTAACTCTTACTTCTAAATAATATCTATAAAGTTATTATTACTTTTATTATCTATAATATTAATAATAGATCACTATTATATAGTAATTAATAGAAGTAAACTCTCTAGTAGTAAAGTCATATATTCCATAGTATAGGTATTATTAGTTTAATATACCTATAAAATAATATTTTTCTCTTTTTAAAAAGAATCCTCTATAGTAGTATCTTAATCTAGGATCTAGTTAAAATATTACATCTAGAAATTAGGTTTATTAAATAGAATATTATAATTAATATTAATATATTTAGCGATATCTCTAAGAAAATATAAAATAGTCTTATTAAAACTTTTATAAAAATAAATATTATAGTAGTAAAGAACTTTCTTTATATTAGGGATATAAATATAATAAATATAACTATATAAAGAATTATAGCTAATAAGGAAACCTTTTATAATATATACTTCTATTTTAGTAGTATATAGAAAGCGTTTACCTCCTTTTTTATAAATATAGGTAATATATCCGAATATTCAGATATACTTAATATATAGAAGCTTACGATCTTTAGCTAAGTTTAACTCTCTCGCTATAATCTCGTAAAAGCTAAGTTTACTTTTATTAATTTATAGTAAGAGGTTAAGGATCTAAATAGTAGTATTAAGGGCGTAATCCTAAAGTTCCTTAGGTAAACTATTATTAATAAGTATCAAATATACTACTTCAATAATAATATAGCTAGTATATTTAATTACTCTACTCATAGATAATATATAAGTAGTAGTAGGGCTAAGCTAAGTACCTGTAAAATAGGGGTCTCTTAGTACTTTTTTGAGCTCTAGAGTATTATTATATACCTAACTTTTTATAGTTAATATAGTTATATTAGTAAAAGTATTATTAAACCTCTTAATAACCTCAAGTACTACTTTATAATAATAGCTAGTAAATAAAACAAGCTAATAATAACTACTATAGTAATTAAAGAGATAAAAAGTATACTTCTTACTGGTTATAGATAATAGCTTAACTTTAATCAAGTCAAGATAAATCTCCTCACCTATTTAAGTAAGAGGGAGAAGGGTATTATAGCTAATAATTTCCATAGATTTAATAAAATAGTATATCTTATAATAGAAGGAGTTAATCTCCTCCTGAGTAAATTAGATACTTATATAATAATAAGCCTTAATAACTCTTAATAGATAAGTATAGATAAGGTAATAATATATTATCTCAAGTATAAGATATACTTTTATTTAAACTCTAGCGAGGCTAAGAATAATATTAATAGGAATAGTAGTACTATTAGTAGTACTAATAATATATATATTATTTACCTAGTAGACTTTAGCGAGGCTTTTATATAAGTAAGTATTAATAAAACTTGTAATATTATAATTATACTTAATATAGCTTTTTTAAAGTCTACTAAAGCTAAAGAGGTTTATAAAGCTAAGAGAACTATATTTAACGTCTTTAAAAATCTAGTTAATTATCTTAGAAATATTAATAAGATCTTCTATTTAAAAGAAAACTATACCTATACCCTTAAACCTAACCAATTCACTATTAGTAGTAGTAAAATATTAGAGATTATTATATATAGTATAAAATATAAGAAGAGAAAAATTATTAAAAACTAAGTTAAAACAACCTAAGTCAATAATAATATCAGAGCTTATAATAACCTCACTATTAACAGCAGCATATATAGCCTTAAATATTATTAATAGTTTTTAAAGGGTAAGGCTAGTAATAGTAGAGCTATTAATAATACTTATAATACCTTTAATAAATACTAATAATAACATAGATATAGATACTTCAGCGTAATCCTTACCACACACATACTTCACTATATAAGTTATAAGTTATTCATAATACTTATAATTAATAGAGATAAAATCAAGGTAAATAATCTAGTATTTCGAAACTAGATAACCCTTCTTATAATAAAAATACTTACTATCCTTCTTTTTAGCTATAGTAATAAGTATAATAATAGTTATAGTAGTTATCTTATAATATAAAACAAGCCTTATCTTTTATTCTTTATCCTAGGTAAAAATATAAATAGTTTCGATAATATTAGCCTATATAGGCGTCTTGTTATTATTAGTATAATACTTATAAGTATTAGGAAACCTAATTTTAAAGTAATTAAAAAGTATAATAGCTTAGAAATAATCAGAGTTCTAACTATAGAAGCTTGTAATATAAGTATATAAGTACTAAATATATTTAAAGGTATTATAGAGGGTCTTATAGTTATAAGTATTACCTTTAGTGAACTCGTTAATAAAAGCACTAATAGTATCTTTAGAGACCTTAAGGATATACTTCTCTAATACCTTTATAAAAGTATAAAAATTACTATTATCCTACGATCCTATATTAAGTAATTTATTAATTAATATATTATATAATAATATAAGGAGACTATAAGTAATATCTCTTTTATTCTCCTATACTATATAAGCTAAGGTCTAAGTAGTAGGTTTAGGGATATTAGTATTAATATATTTCTTAATTTAGTTAGCCTTAAAAGTAATATTAATAAATACTAGCTATGAGGACTAGTTTAATTCTCCCTTAAGCTTAGGGATTATCGAGGCTATTATATAGTAGCTAGGTATATCACTTATCGTGACGACTTTTGTTATTTTATTTTATTATATGTCTTATAAGGCATATAAGAATCGGGGTATATAAACATAAAGTATATATTATTTAGAAAGTAGTTATTATTTAGGGTATTTTTTCGATTATTATTTAAAAGAAAAAGAGAAAGATAAGATACTAGCTTTACTATAAATAATAATAAAAGCTTAGTCTAGGCTTATAACCTGTGATACCTCTAGGTAAAAAGTTGTATAAGGTAATATGTGTTATATTAGTGATATCTAATAAGAAGAGAGTACCCTCTACCTTATGGTAGGCGAGAGGGCTAGCCTAATAGCTAAAAGCTAAGGCTAACACGTAATAGTAGTAGGTGCGAAGGGCTGGGCCTGGTGCGTTACCCGTATGGGGGATAAATCCGAGTTCTAAATATGCGAAGGGCTGGGCCTGGGCTATGATTCAGCCGTAGGGAGCGTAAATACTGTTTATTTAGAACTAAGGAGTAAAAGAGAGGTTCTCGCGAAGGGCGTGAAAAGTCTGCTTAAGGGTAGCACCGGGGGCCCACCGGCGGCCCACTGGTGCCTGACTTCTCAGGCATGGTTGTCGGGACTCGGGCAGAGCCGGAGTCAACCAGCCGGGCGTAGCCCGTAACATTACCCCCCTCCCCGCCGGCGGCGCACCGGGGCCGCCCTGTCAGGGTCTCCGTCGTGGTCGTCGATCGGCCCGAAACGCGCCTCATACCGATCTAACGCCTCCGTCTCCCGTATCGCATCTGCCGCCTCCCACGTGGCGTCCACGAACCCCTTCCATTTGACGAGGGCCTGCCGTCGCCGCCCTCTGCCCACCTGGTGCCACCTCGCTGCCAGTATTTCCTCAACCTCCCACTCTACCTCACCGTCGTCGTCAACTATAGGCGGTGGTTGCGGGTCCACGACCTCTTGGCCAGGTAGGGGGTCACTGGCTGCCCTCCGGAGCAGATCGACGTGAAACTTAGGGTAAACCGTCCCCGGCACGTTTAACTCAACGACGTGCGGCGTAACGAACCTCGTAACCTCGTACTTATGGTGTAACCAGTCCAGCTTCTTGCTCGGCCGCGGCGACTTGTAGTTCGAGACGTTTAACCACACCTTGTCGCCCACCTGGTACCTATCCGCGGGGCACCGGCGCTTATTAGCTGAGGCCTCACTCCGCTGCTGGGCTGCCACGATCTCGGCTTGGATGAATCCCGTAACGTCCTTCATCCTTTTGACCAGCAGCTGGGCAGCGGCCTCCCCCTCGGAAACCACTCCTCCTGTGTCCTCAACGGTGGGTATGGGATCGACGTGGTAACCATGTTCCACGAAGAATGGCGTAGCCCCAATACTCGAGTTGTGCCTATTCCGCAAGGCGAGCTGCACGGTGGGCAGCAGGTCCCCCCAGTTATCCTGGGACCAGCACACGTAGGCCCGTAGCACGGCTTGAATCTCCTGATTCCAGCGTTCTGTTCCTCCATCGGTCTGGGGGTGGTAGCTGGTGCTGAGCAGTTGCGTAACCCCCGTCAAGCGGCAAAACTCCCTCCAGAACCTACCCACCCAGTTCGAACCACGATCGCTAACGATAGACTGTGGCATCCCATGAAACCTGTAGTGGCAGCTAAGGAACCGCTGGGCACACGCTTCAGCCTCCATGGTATCCATCTCCTCGAGCGTTACCGACTTGCTCAGCCTGTCGACAATAACCCAAAGGTACTGGCTGCCCCTCCCTCTAGTTGGTGGGAGGCTGGTGATAAAATCCATCGATAGATCGGAGTGTAACCGGTTGGGCACCGGGAGGGGCTTCAAAAAGCCCCTCTTCGCCTGCCTCCAGATATGTATGCCACCGCAGACATCGCAGTTCCGTACGAATCTCCTCACGGTCTGTGACTGGCCTGGCCAGAAGAACTTCCTGCTCACGATCTCGAGCGTGCCGTTCCTCCCCGGGTGGCCAGCGGCGGTGGAGTCGTGCGACTCTTGGACTAACTTCGTCCTCAGCTCGTTGAGAGGGCTCTCTTCGTCGTCACTTCCGGGCACCCATATCCTCCCTCGAAACGTCAGGCGTTTAAGGCTGTCCAGTTGACATTCGGAGATCTGAACCTTTAAGTGTAGATCGGGGGGGAAGCTGCGCTCCCCCTGCTGGACAGCTGCTTTGGCTCTTTGGAAGGTCGTATCCTTTTCTGCCGTATGGATCCAGAGCTCCTCAAGATCAGGTCTCCCGTTGAAAACCGGTGGTTCCTCTAACTCGATCCTCCCCACCTGGGGGTCACTGGGTCGCGCGCTGTCAGGGATAACCTGAATGACTCGTCCCTGTAGTCTCTCGTCGTCCCATCCCGTAGGCGCATCTTGCTCACGCCTCGATAGGGCGTCTGGGACCATCGCCTGGGACCCTGGGCGGTATTCGATATAGAAATCGAACTGGGACAGCTCTTCTGCCCACCGGCTCTGCCTCTCAGTGAGCCGCTGCTTCTTCATAAAGTACTCAAGACTTTTATGGTCTGAAAGCACCCTAAACCGCCCAACAGTCAAGAGCTCAGCCCTCCAGGCCCTTAGGCATGCCAATACTGCTAGCAACTCCTTGTCGTGAATCGGGTAGTTGTATTCTGCGGGGGACAGTCGTTGGGAGTGGAAGGCCACCGGGTGGGCTGCACCTGTGCCATCCTCTTGCGTTAGAACTCCCCCTAGCGCGAACCCGGAGCAGTCGGTCTCCACGGTAGTAACGGCCTCGGGGTCGAACATGCGGAGCACCGGTTCCTCCGCGAAGAGGCGTTTGAGCTTGGTGAAAGCAGCCTCCTGCTCCGCTCCCCACCGGAAGGGGAAGTCCTTCCGGGTCAGCCGGGTCAACGGTTCCGTAATCTCACTATACCCGGGGATGAAGTCCTTGTAATAATTGCAGAACCCCAAGAAACTTCGAGCCCCTTTCACAGACCCGGGGGGGAGCCAGTCCCTAATTGCGGCTAGCTTGAGGGGGTCACAAGAGACGCCCTTCCCTGCTGTTAGGATAAACCCTACGTACTTCACCGTTGTCACCGAAAACTCGCACTTCTTCGGATCTAGAGATAACCCAGCGTCGGCGAGGCGGCGGAGGACCCTCCGCACTTGAGCCTCGTGGTCCTTCTTCGACCCAGTGGTGTAGATCAAGACGTCATCGATATACGCCGTAACAAAATCATCCAGGAACTCATGTAACGTCTTGTTGATATACCGCTGGAATGTCGCTGGGGCCCCGGTGAGCCCAAAGGGGCAAACAATCCACTCGAAAAGGCCATACCGGGTACGAAATGCCGTCTTCTCCTGGTCTTCGTCTTTAATCCGCATCTTATGGAAGGCCGCAACGACGTCGAGCTTCGTGAACCAGCGGGCACCGGCGACCCTCCGGAGGGTTTCCGATATAAGAGGCAACGGATATCTATCCTTCTTCGTGATCGCATTCAAGGCTCTGTAGTCCACACAGAACCTGATGCCTCCACCAGGCTTCCTGACGAAGAGGACAGGCGCCCCAGCAGCTGATCCGCTTGCCTTGATAAACCCCTTATCAAGGAGATCCTCCAGCGTCTTCTTGAGTACCAGCAGCTCCTGTCGTGACATACCATAGAGGGGGCCCCAGGGCAGGGGGGGATCATTCCCATCCTTGTCAGGTATCAATGGGATCGCATGATCCAGCAACCCCCTGCTGGCGGGCACCTGGTAGGCCTTCTCTGGGTTGAATAGGTCTGGGAACTCTTCGAGTACGCCCGCCGGGACATGCTTCCTCGGATCGACTGGGGCCTTCGGTGCTAGGGCTTTCTCGATGTCCTCGAGGCTGACGGACATCACCTGGTAGGCCCCTGGTACCGAGCCTCGCGTCCTAGCGATCCTCCTGCATATGATCGAAAAGGAGTTCGCGTTCAAAAGGCGTGCTGACCGAATCTCCTGAATCCTGGCGGGTTCTTCCTGATGTTCCAGGTACGCTATAACCCCTCCCTTGCCGTGCCTCATCCGCTGGGCACCGGCGTCGTATACGACGCGGTTATCTTCCATCCAGGGTCGCCCGAGGTACAACTTTGGTGACAGCCCCTTTACGACGTGGGCGTAGATCTCTTGCACGTACCCTCCCACTTCGAGGGATAACTTGGCAACCCCCAGGGTACCACCGGGTGACGGTCCATCCTCGGTATAACCCCTCATCTTCCTCTTCGTTGCGTCAATAAGCGGTAGGCGTAACTTCTTCACGAGGGATGTGTCGACAATAGCGTAAGCATCGCAACCAGTGTCCACTAGAGCGCTAACGGCGTGGCCTCTATTAACTCTTGTCTGGATAGTGGCTGACCACCCGCTGCCCTCCTGCTTCCGCTGTCTCCTCCATTCCTGAGATTCCGCCTTCGTGGGCTCCAACACCCGACTTCGTGTTGGAGTTACTCTTTTCCCGTATCCTCCTCCTCACTAGGGGGGGAGCTGGTGTCGTCCTCCGAGTCCTTCGGCTTCTGGGGTTCCACCTTGGCGACCTTTGGTCCCTTCTTTTTCTTCTTCGCCGCGCTGGTATTGGTACAGTTCCTGGCGATGTGGCCTCTTTCGTGGCAGCTGTAGCACTCGCGCATGTCCCTCCGCGGCGGGGGAGCCCCTTCGGCGGAGCTCACGGAACTAGAGGACCCGCGGCGGCGGCGCTGCTTATGTATGGCCCCGGTCATCATCATGTCCCCGTCCCGATCCTTTGATACGGGGAGACGGGTAGCTGGGGCCCACCGGGTCGGCGGCGTCTTCATACGCTCCATCTTCCAAGCAATATCCTGTACCTTCGAAAGCCACTGGCTGTAAACGGTAGGGAGCTCGACCGTAATGAGGAGCTCTTTCAAGCGGGGGACCAGCGCAGTCTCCAGTAGGGAGATCTGGACCACATCGGGCCAGCTATAGCCTCCGGCGTCTGCGAGGACTTTCTCGAATCGTGGGAGAAAGGTAGCGAGCCTCTCAGTATCCTTCTGGCGGAGGGACTGTAGCTGGGCAACGGCTCGGGACTGGATATTGGGATCCAGGTAAGTACGGTCCAAGTATGCCATGAAGTCTTGGGGATCCTGGTTCCCCCCTGGTCCTCCGGCTGCGAAGAAGGTCTCTACCACCTGCTGGACCCCAGGGTCCAAGCAGGAGTAAACCAGGTACCACCTCTGCTCGTCTGTCTCAAAGAAGTCCCGATCGATCTTTAATTTTCCCCTCATCTGGTGGGCCCAGGCGCTGTACTCCTTTCTTTTGCCTGAGAACTTGTTAGGGAGGGGGAGGGGCTTCCTTCGAGGGGCAGAGGCCACGTAGGTGGACTCCGGGGGGGTAGCGGCGGCATCAGGGGAAGGTTCTGACTCCCTCTCCGCCAACCTGGCGGTCAGTACCGCAATCCTCTCGTGGAGCGGGGTGATGGCCGCGCTTAGATGCTGTAGCAGCAACTCTTCCATGGCAGTGCCAGCCATGGGGGTCTCTTGGGGGGTATCGGTTCCCTCCATCTCGTAATGACAGTTGGCCTCAATGCCTAGTCGTAAGTCTTCGTCAGGAGCCGCGCTCTACTGACGGTATCTCGGGGACTGTAGCCGGTGGGGAGCAGCGCTCTACCCCAGTCCCTCTATTCGATGGGGAGCCGCGCTCGACCCAATATCTCTTATGCTTAGGAGCAGCGCTCTACTAATCGGTGTCTCTTCTTAACCGGTGGGGAGCCGCGCTCAACCCAGCGTTACCCGTATGGGGGATAAATCCGAGTTCTAAATATGCGAAGGGCTGGGCCTGGGCTATGATTCAGCCGTAGGGAGCGTAAATACTGTTTATTTAGAACTAAGGAGTAAAAGAGAGGTTCTCGCGAAGGGCGTGAAAAGTCTGCTTAAGGGTAGCACCGGGGGCCCACCGGCGGCCCACTGGTGCCTGACTTCTCAGGCATGGTTGTCGGGACTCGGGCAGAGCCGGAGTCAACCAGCCGGGCGTAGCCCGTAACAGTAGGTCACGTAACCTACCACTCAACAGGTTTATAGAGGGGGGGATAGTTATAAAAATATACTTTATAATTTATATAGAGAACTAGGATAACTAGGAATAGATATAGATTATATAATATAATAGTTTTAAGCTACTATAGGATAAAAACCTCTCATAGCTACTACTAGTTAGCTTACTAAGTTAAAATCTTATAATCTATAGAAACTTACCTCTTACTATTACTCTTTCTTTTACTAAGCTTTTAACTATATATCTTTATAATTAGTTTAGTACTCTAGAAAATATTATTAGTCATAGGAATAAACTCCTTACTAGCTAGTTTTAAGAAGGATTTATAGTAAAGTAACTAATTAAATAATAGCTATTAATAATATACTACTTATAAATAGATAATTAAATAGAACGAATATACTAGATAATAAAGTAATACCTTAAAGTATTTACTAGTAATTTATCTACTATCTAAGTAATATAACTTTGAAAAACTATATTTATATATAATAATAGTAAATATAGTATTACTAAGTATTTACTAATAAGAAAACTATATAAATTCCACCTAAGAATAATTAAATATATAACTAAAAAAGACTTAATAGTATAAGGTATTATAGAGTAAATTACCTATATTAGCTAAATATATTACTAGATAATGGAATATTAGTAAATAGTAATTAAAAATTAAGTAAAAGTATATAACTCTGGATATTAGTTATAAGTATATGATTAAGGAATAGTTATTTAGTTTTTAATATAAAACTTTAAATTTAAATATAAAGAATTAATACTAAAATATATTAAAGTTTTAATTACTAAAAGAATAGGAGAATAAGTATATAAAATATATCTACTAGAATAATACTACTAGATATATAATATATTCCTTATCTCTTTACTTAAACTATAGACTAAGTAGCAAAAAGATACTAATAAGTAAACTATTTTTCCTAAATTAGAAAATAACCTTATAGAATAAAAAGTTGGAGAAATTATGATAAAATGAAAAAAAGAAATAATAGATATTTCTTTATAAAATAAACTAAATAACCTAAAGAATATAATATATAAGAGACTATAGCTAACCTGAATAGTATAAAGAAAACTATTTAAAAATCGAAAAACAGATAATTAGGTACTATAGGAAATAAGATAATTAATCTATTATTAATACTAATAACTTAGTAACTATATCCTAAAAAAAGGAAAAAACAATCCTATTGACTATTCAAATAACTTAAATATTACTCTAAAAAACATATCCCTAAATCTGAAAAGCTAGTACACTTTAGTAATGAATTAGTAAATATATATAAAATAAAATAATCGTTATACTTAAAACTTAAGCGTATTCTTATAAAAGTAATCCTAACTTCTTTTTACAGGGATAGCAAAACCAACAAACACTATAAATATAATAAAAATAAATATCAAAATCATAATAAATACTATAAACATAGTAGTTTTCTTAGTAATAAAACCCCTTTTTATAAAGATAGCCTTCTTAATTAACATAGCTTTTTAAAGAGCAGTAGACTTTTAAATAACAAATTAGTAACTACTAGACATAGAAGTAATAAGAATAGATATAAAATTACTACAAATTTTATATTCTTTAATAACAAATTCCTTATTTTCCTTTTCTTCCTCCTCTTCCTTATCCTCTTTAACATTATAAAGAAAAAATTAATACTAGAAGCTTATTAAATAGATTTTAAAAAATAGAATATAATTAATAAGTATAAATAAATTAGTATTACTAGTAATAAAATAGAGAGCTTATAAAAGAATCTCTATAATTCTAAACTTTTTACTCTTATTATTATTATTATTATTACTTTTATTACTATCTTTAGAAAAATATAGTAAACTTAAAATATATACCTAGTAAAATATAATAATATTAGAACTATAAAAAATAAAGTAACTATTAATAATAGTAATAAAGTATAAAAGTATATTATATTCTAAATATTGAGTAATATAGTTATAAAAGTTATGATTAAATTAAAGAAATCTCGCGATCAAAAAAACCTTAGTACTCTTGAATACTAAGATATAATAGGGATTATTAAACGAATAAAGTAATACTTCTTCTAGAATAGTAGTAAGACTATTATTCTAAAAATAAATAAGTTATATAATAAATAAATATTAAAATACCTTAAACTTATCTTCTAAAGTATAAATCTATTTAATTAATTAGTAGTAATAATACAGCGAATTTATGATAATTTATAGTAAGAATATATATAAGATACAAATACTTATAAGTAGAAAATATCTCTTAGAAGAAAGATTAATCTATAATTAGCCTTTTCTTTAATACCCCTTCAAAAAGATTATAAATAATTTCACCTACTTTCTACTACTTTACTAATAACTTAATAAATATATAGAATAGTTTATTTTTATATTTAAAAGTTATCTTCCTTTACTTAAATATCTAGTAATAGATAATAGTTTAATTCCAGGTTAGCTAAGTAATACTATATAACTCAAATAAAACCTTAAATTTTGAATATTGATAATAAATAGCGAAAAAACAGTAAAAAGATAACTTATACTATAATACTTCTACTTATTCTTTTCACAGAAAGTACACTTTATTAAATAATTACTAATAATATAGAATAGCTTTTTAGTATTAAAATAGAATATAGAAAAATAGCTAAAGTAAAATAAATAATTACTAAGCTAAAGCTAAAGAAAACCCTTATTAGTAATATTATCACTATTATAAACAAAAGAATAAAGTATAGCAGCGATAGAAGTAATTTATAATATTATCGCGGAATACATAGTATAAAAACAACAAAGAAGAAAAAAGAACAAAGAAAAGAAGATATATAGCAAAGAGAAGTAAAAGTAAACTAAATAGTAAATATAAAAGAATATCTAAGAATAAAGTATTATAAAAATGAAAAATAAGAAAATAACGAAGTATATATAGAAGAAAATAAATAATACTTACTAAATATATAGTAAAATCTGATAAGAGATTTTGATGAATTTCGAAAACCTATTCTAGAGCAAATAAATATTACAAGATTAAGAATATTAGTATATTAATTACTAAGATAATAATAAATATATTCATAAATAACAAAAACAACACACAAAAACCTAGTAATACCATTAATAGAAATGAATTTTATTATTTAACTATATGAAATAGATAATAGTATTATAACGAAATAATTACTAGTATTAAAAGAAGTATTATATATAATAAATAGTTAGTAATGTAGTATAGGCTTCATAAGGGATATCAGGATTATATTATTATAGATTATATATAATTAATAGTTAGTAATATAATATAAGCTTTATAATAAGTACTAGTAATATATAATTATAGTTTAAAGGACTAAGGCTCTTAAAAGGGGAAATAATCATAAAAATATAACAAATAGACTATATAATATACCTAGTAATTAGCTAACTAAGTACTAGAAGAGTTTTTAGTAGAAAGATTATAATTTAGATCTTTTAAATAATAGTCTATATAGTAATATAGACCTTATTTATATATCTAAACTTTTCCTAGTTGAAATCTTTAGCTATACTTTTATAGAAAACTTAAACCTATTATAAATATAAAAGAAGATGAAGAAAAGAATATAAATAAACTACTTAAATTTCCAATAAAATATATTAGAATTATATTTAAAATTACTAGAAAGTCTATTTAGATTAGAAATTAGGAGACTTCTTCTAAGATTAATAATTTTAAATACTAATTTAAAAATATGATATATTATTCTACTAAGCTGTATATAAGATCTACTATTTATAAGAATATTCTCATTAAATCTGTTATTTTTATAAAGAGAATTCAAATACGATTATAAAAGAATATAAACTTTATCTTTTCTATATTTAAATAATTAGTAATATATAACTTATATAAACTATTTTTTATACTATTTATTATTTAAGGCTTATTTTATTTTAAAAACTATATTTCTATATTATAAGAATTAAGATAAAGGTTTTAACTTCTAATTATTATTACTAGTATAAATATAGTTCTAGAGTAATATATATTCTAGTTTCAATTCAAAGTTATAAAGTATTTAAGAAATATCTTAAAATTATTTAGATGTTAGATAATAAGAAAACAAATATCTTAGCTTGAGACTTTAGTATTAAATCTAATTTCTTTTAGTTGAAAAATAAGAAAGTAATAAGTCCTAAGAAACTTATTTAATTTAAGTTATAATTAGAATAATAGAAACAATTCAAATCTACTTTCTTTAAAAATAGAAATATCTCTAGTTCCACTACTAGGATACTAGTTATAATATAACTTTATAGTATTTAAATATTATAAGTAATACTACTTATCTAGCTATTACTACTATTTCTATTCTTAAGTTTTTAGTAATTCTAATTAGGTTTCTTATTAGTTAAAGTATTATATTCTAGTTAGTTATAAAAGATATAGAAATTATAATTTTAGTTTTAATATTCTAATTATTTAGTTTAGTAGTTTCGTTCTATTTCTACTATATATTCTTATATCTATTCCTGTTTCTAGAAATTAGAATTAGTTTTCTATATTTCTTTTAATTAATTGTTATATATTAACTACTATTTCTTATTTATTTATTTGGAGTTCAAGTTTTAAATAATCTATTCTAAGTTAGATATAAGTTTAATTAGAAAACTTCATTCTACGTAAATAATTCCAAGAATTTCGCAATTCTCTTTTTTTCTATATTACTAGTATAAAGATATTTACTAAAAAATAAAGGAAGTATTTGGATTACTAATATATATTAATTAAATAAATAATAATTATCTTAAGAAACTTCTTTATTTATTTTAAGTAATCTAGAGAATATCTTTTATAGATCTATAAAGTTAGAAAAAGTATTTCAAATTATTTAAACTTCATTTAAATTAAACTCTAGATAAATCTATCTATTAGAAACATTCTATAAATATATAGATTACTTTGAAATTACTTTTCAAGTATTCTTAGTATAGTTATATTTATTAAATATCTATATATTAAAGTTTAATAGATAAATATTCACCCGCTTGACGTAGTGGTTTAACGTCTAGCTGGCTTTTACTATTATAGTAAGAGTAGTAGGTTCGAATCCTGTAGTAGGTAAGCGTAACCGGGAGGTATATACTATGTGTTTTCTAATTATATAAACTATATAGTAGCTACTACTAGCTATTAGCTCTTACTAATAACTATTAATATTAATAGCTAGTAGTAGGTACTACTAGTTAGCTAGTATTAGTATTATATAACTATGATCCTTAAAGAATAACTATAACGGATATAGGTATATATATACTTTCTATTTATTAACTATTATATTAACTAATTACGTTTACTATCTGAGGTTTTCTCTATTTTAACAGTTCCTCAGAACTAGTAGTATCTATAGGGTAAATGAGGCAAGAGCTAATAACTAGGTATTACTACTTTTAAAGGGTCCCGGAGAAACATATAACTTTAAATAGATCAGAGACCTTCAATACAACCCCTATAGATAAATATTTACCAATTAAAATTACTAGTTTAATAGTTTAGTAATTATTATAGTAGATATTCTAAGTATTTCTAAAATTAAGTTTAATATTTTGAAATAATTCCTTTAATACTATAACTTCTTTAAAATATATTTAACGCTAAAAATTTCTATCTCTATTATTAATAATATGAGAGTATTTTATTAATTAGTTTTCGAATAGATTAGTTTTCTAAATAGAGAGATAATATAACTATAATTTAATTTCTTAGTCTCTTTATAGTTTATAAAAAAAGTATTTCTAGTGATTAAGAATATTTAAAGTATCTCATTAATACCCCTTAAACTTCTGAATTATAATACTAGGAATCTTAGTTTATAGAAGTACTAAATTATATAGTTCATAGTATTTTAGTATATTTAAGAAAGATTTGTAAAATATCTTAAATTTAAAGAATAAATAAGTCAAATATCTAGTTAAACGATAAGTAAAGTATAAAAACTTAAGTTAACCTTCATTTGATACATATAGATCTCTTGAATTATAACATAGTTTGTATTTATAGTAAATAATTTCCTAGAAATAATATTAGTACAATTAATTTATATTCAAGACTAATATAATTAGTAATTCTAATAATGTATATATATTATAAACTAAATAAGTCCTATAATACCTATAATCCTAAACTACTTAAATTCCTAGGAAATACTCAATAGGATTTATTCTTTAGATTTATAAAAATACTTTGTATTTTTAATAATCTTAAAAGTATTCTTTTTAGCTATTTTATAATATAAGAAAAGAACATTATCTATATGAAATAAAATATAAATACTCAAACTCTTATTTTTAAATAATTAGAGTTCTTCTAAGTACAACTAGAAGTTTTATAACTCAAGTACAATACAAAAAGCTTTATATCAAAGAAAGAATTTTTCTTAAAATTAATAAGAGACTTGTATAAGTTTTATATGAAATCTCATTACTTTAAATCTATTAAGTAATTTAATTATTATTAGAAATCTAGGGGAGAAACCGATAGCTTGCTCTCTACTATAACTATTAGTAGATATATTACCCCTTAAAATATAACTTTAACTTTCTTATACCCCTACTAACTACTATAGTTAGCCCTTACTTAATCTAAAGCTAAACTTCTTATTATTATAACTAGTATACCTACTTTATATTAACTTTTTTCATAATAAATAACTAATAACTCCTTCTATAATAACCTTTTACCCTTTTACCCTTATACCTTTATAACTATATATAATTTCAATATCTCGAGATCTTTAATTACTATTAACTATAAATGCTCTATTCAAATATTTATTATAACCTTAATATCTATAACTTTAATATCCCCTAGACTAAATCTTACTTATTCCTAAAATAAAACTTTATACTATTAATAAAAAGGTTTTCTGCTACTAATATGAACTAACTTATAATCTCTATATAAATATAATAAGACTTAACTTACTCTTATTAATAAATAATCTCAAAATATTAATTAAGTATAACTGATATATGAATAATCCTTATATAGATATATAGTGAGGGGACATTAAAAACGGTCAATGGCTAAAAAACACGAATTTCACACCAAAAATCACTAAAACCTCGATTTTTATTTCGTGAATAAAAAAGGAACTTATAAATCTTAGTTTTCAAATATCTATACTTAGACTTACTATTCAAGTTCGTTTCAAATATATAAAATATATAATCTTTATATTTATATATAACGAAATATTTAAAGTTAAAAATTTACTAGTTTTGAAATTTTGGCTTCAGGGTATATTATAGGGTATTTAGTAGATAAAATCTATTTTAAAACCTTAAGGGTTAACTTTAAGATTTTCTAGTATTATTATATATATTTAGATTCTCAAAGTACTCAAGTATATATTTCTTTTATAATTTATTAAACTATATTAGAAATCTAGTTACTTTTAGTCTNAAATCTAGTAACTTTTAGTCCTATAGTATTTCAAACACATGTATTTCAAAACATTAAGATTAGTGGATTTTGGGTGAGGATTTCGTCGTCGACCGTTTTTAATATCCCTCCACTGTAGATATTTCTAATATAATTAGATAATTTTTAAAACCCTTATAATTATATTATTATTATACTCTAAAACATCTAATAACTAATATTATAATAGAGTTTTAATATTAAAGTCTTATCTAATTAATATTTAGTCTTTAATATTATTAACTTAATATAGTAATTTATAGAATAACGAGATGATGCTCTTTTAAATATCTATAGATTAACTATTAATTTTAGTATTTAGAATAGGTTTATTAAAACCTCATCCAATATACTAATAGCTTTAGTTATAATAATTATAGCTAGATATTTCTATATTTATTTCATAGTTATCTTTTAATAGGTAACTATCTAGATTTTAAGGAGATTCCAGTTCTATTCCAAAACGTATAGAAAAGTAATAGATTATAGAACGCCTAGTTCTAATATCTCGAAATGAATATTCTATTTTATTCTATTTTTAAGAAATTTAAAAAAGTTCTTAATTTTATAACCTTAGTAGTTACTTTTAGCTATATATATTAAGCCCTAGCTTTAAAAAAGACTTTCCCTATATTAACTATTACTACGAAATCTTCTACTACTATAAAATTAAATATTAGAACTAGGGGTATAATTATCTATAATAATAAGTAATTAGGTTAGCCAGACGATCTTCTTTTAAATATCTATAAGCTACTAATCGATTATAGTACTCGGGATGATTTTATTAAGGCTTGTTTTGATAAAGTAATAGTTTTAGTTATAATTGTTATAGCTAGATATTTCTATACTTATTCTATATTTCTTTCTTTATAGGTAGCTATATAGATTTCGAGAAGATTTTAGTTCTATTATGAAAAATACAGATGAGTAATAGATCACGGAATACCTAGTTCTTATAAGTATTTTATTTTATTCTATTTTTAAGAGGTTTAAAAACATTCTTAACCTTATGACCTTAGTAGTTACTTTTAGCTATATATATTAAGCCCTAGTCTCGATAAAAGTCTCCCTAACTATTACTACGAGGTTTTCTACTAGTTAAATATCAGAACTAGGGGCATAATTATCTATAATAATAGGTAATTTCATTACTATTTTAACTAGTTATAAGCCGGTATTAGCACGAATACTATTATCGGGTAAAATTTATAGTTAAATCTATATATAGGGTAAAAAGCTTAGATACTATTCCAGGTATAGAGCAAAAGTAACCAAATAATAATAAGTAATTTCATTACTATTTTAACTAGTTATAAGCTATTATTAGTATATATACTATTATTAGGTAAGATTTATAGTCTAGTCTATTTATAAAGTAAACAGCTTATATACTATTCTAAATATAGAACAAAAGTAAATAAATTATTAGAAATCTAAGGAAAAGCTAATAGCTTACTCTCTACTATAACTATAAGTAAATATATTACTCCCTAAAATACAACTTTAACCTTCCTACCCCCCTATTGACTATTATAACTAACCCTAGTTAATCTAGAACTAAACCCCTTATAACTATAACTAATATACCTACCTTATATTAATCTTTTTAATAATAAAGAACTAATAACTCCTTCTCTAAGTACCTTATACTTTTATACTTTCAAACTTTTAAAGCTATTAATATATAATTTAAATATCTTAAGATATTCAATTGCTACTAACTATATATACTCTATTTAAATATTAATTATAATTTTTATATCTATAAGTTTAATATCCTTAGACTAAACTTTACTTACCTCCCCAATAAAACTTTATATTATTAATATGAAAGTTTTTTACTATTAATATAAATTAATTTATAATTTCTATATAAGTATAATAAGACTTAGTTTATACTTATTAGTTTATTTAGTTATTTTTATTCTATACCTGGAATAGTATCTAAGCTCTTCACCCTATATATAGATTTAACTATAAATTTTACCTAATAACAGTATTCGTACTAATACTAGCTCGTAACTAGTTAAAATAGTAATGAAATTACCTATTATTATGGATAATTATACCCCCGGTTCTAATATTTAACCCTATAGTAATAAGAGACCTCGTAGTAATAGTTTATATAGGGAAAGCCTTATTAAGACTAAAGCTTAATATCTATAGCTAAAAATAATTACTAAAGTTATAGGGTTAAGAACTTTTATAAACCTCTTAAAAATAGAATAAAATAGAATACCTACTTTAAGATATAAAAGCTAAGTATTCCGTAATCTATTACTCTTCTATATCTTTTATAATAAAACTAAAATCTCTTCAAAATCTATATAACTNCGAAATCTATATAACTACTTATAAAAAAAGAAATATAGAATAAGTATAGAGATATCTAGCTATAACTATTATAACTAAAGCTATTATTTTATTAAAATAAACCTTAATAAAATCATCCTAAATACTAAAGTTAATAAGTAGTTTATAGATATTTAAAAGAAAATCATCTAGCTAACCTATAACTTACTATACTAAACTAATAATATCGGGGACTAGGTATTAATTAGGTAATACTTTAATATTAATATACTACTATAATACTAGTTACTAGATACTTTAGAGTATTATAGTAATATAATTATAGAAGTTTTAAAAGTTATCTAGCTATACTAGGAGTATCCGTATCTATATAAATATTATTTATAAATTAGCTATTAGCTGTAATTAATTAATATATTAAAATTATTTACTAATAAAAGCAAGCTAAGTCCTGCTATGCTTATATAGAGATCGTAAATTAACTCGTATTAGTAATAGAGAACTTTCATATTAGTAGTATAAAATCTTATCTTAGGGGTAACTAGGGCTTAGTAAAGATATTAAGGTTACGGATATCGAAGTTAAAATAAACGTTTAAATAGAATACTTATAGTTAGTAGTAATTCAATATCTTGAGATATTCGAATTATATATTGTTGAGGGGGTAGGTCACGTGACCCTAGGCCTCTAAGGCCTCCTCTTGTCTCCAGCCTCTAGCCAGCAACTTCTCCCATAGACACCACCACCACGAATACCACACGCAGTCACATCCACAGGTTATAAGCCCAGGGGCCCCCCAGGGGGCCCTTTTTACCTCTTGAAGCTATTCAGAACCCTTCTTTTTACCTCTTTTGCATCCATCGCGATGTTTTCGATTTTTTTCTACGAAAAAACGACCCAAAAACGACGCCTCTGTGCGATCGATATTAATAGTGGATTTTTTACGCGTTATGCGCACCTTCCGGACTGCATTAACGACCCGCTTTTATACCTGATTAGGACTAGCGCGAGCCGCATTAACCAATTACAGCATGGGTAAATCCGAATTTTTCGGCCCTGCTGCCTACCCTACTTGCCCTGATGGTAAATCCGACTTTTCGGCCCTCTTAGCATTACCAAAAACAACCTTGCTACGTATGCCCTCCGCGTTATGTGTGTTCTTTACTAAAAACACCTTTTACGCCTTTGAGCGTTTGCGCCTGCCGCGTTTTAACTAACTAACATTCTTTTTACGAAAAATACCCTCGATTCCGGTATTATGAACCACTCAGCTATTAACAAGTGAGGGGGTATATCATCACGGAAAAGGATCAAAGGGGAAGGAGGTATGGATTTTGCTTTTTAGCATGGATTTTGTATGATACCTAGTTGCTTGGCTTGTAGAGCCTGAGGGGGTATGTTAAGGGGGTAGGTCACGTGACCCTAGGCCTCTAAGGCCTCCTCTTGTCGCCAGCCTCTAGCTAGCAACTTCTCCTATAGACACCACCACCACGAATACCACACGCAGTCACATCCACATATATAGCTGTGAAGGTGTGAAGGCGTGAAGGTGTAAGGGTATAAAGGCGTGAAGGCGTAAGGTTATCGTAGAAAGAGTTATTAGTTATTTATTATCTACGAAAAGGTTAACACGGGGCAGGTATACTAGCTACTATAGCTGCGAGGGGTTTAGCCTTAGATTAACTAGGGGCTAGCTATAATAGTTAGTGAGGGGAAGGTAGGAGGGCTGAAATTATACTTCAAGGGGTAATATGTTTACTAATAGTTATAGTAGAGAACGAGCTATTAGCCTTTCCTATTTATATTTTAGAANAGATAATTTTATTAAAGTTTATAGGAGGGGCTAATAGCTTGCTCTCTATTATGACTATTAGTAGATATATTACCCCCAGAAATACGGCTTTAGCTCTTTTACCCCCCCTACTAACTACTATAACTAGCTTCTAATTAATCTAGGGCTAAACCCCTCGTAACTATAGCTAGTACACTTGTTCCGCGTTAACTTTTTTAATAATAAATAACTAATAACTCCTTCTATAATAACTTTATATCTTTATACTTTTATACTTTTATATTTTTATACTTTTATACTTTTATACTTTTATAGCTATTAATGAATAATTTGAATATCTCGAGATATTCAATTACTGCTAACTATAGGTACTCTATTCGAATATTTATTATAATTTTAATATCCGTAACTTTAATATTTCCTAGACGAAACTTTACCTATTTCTAAGACGAGATTTTATACTACTAATATAAAAGTTCTCTACTATTAATACAAGTTAACTTATAATTTCTATATAAGTATAGTAGGACTTAGTTTACTCTTATTAATAAACGATTTTGATATTAAATATAGTTAATATATATATAATATTTATATAGATATAGATATTCCTAGTATAACTAGACAGTTTTTAAAACTTCTATAATTATATTACTATAACACTTTAAAGTATTTAACAATTAGTATTATAATAGTATATTAATATTAAAATATTACTTAATTAATACATAGCTACCGATATTATTAGTTTAGTAAAGTAAATTATAGTTTAGCTAGATTATATTTTTTCAAATATCTATAAGCTATTTATTAATTATAATACTTAAGATAATTCTAATCAAGCTTATTTTAATAAAATAATAGTCTTATTTATAATAGTTATAGCTAGATATCCCTATACTTATTCTATAGTTTTATTTTATAAGGATATAATGAACGGACTACATAGTACGCCTAATAACTAGCTAGCTAAGTATTAGAAGAGTTTTTAGTAGAAAGATCACAACTTAGATCTTTTTTCTATTTAAGCGTGTTTAGATGCTTTATTCTAGTTAGAAGAAGATATATTTTTTAATAAGTTATTTCTAGATTATATACCGTATTATTTATTTATTATATAAGTATTATAATTAACAAGTAACTTATAAATAATTAAAAAAGATATTATCTAGCTAACCTATCACTTACTATACTAAACTAATAATATTAGGGACTAAATATTAATTAAGCAATATCTTAATATTCATATACTATATTAAACCCTAGCCTTAATAAAGCTTTACCTAACTATTACTATAAAGTCTTCTATTACTATAGGGTTGGATATCAGAACTAGAAGTATAATTATCTATAATAATAAGTAATTTCATTACTATTCTAACTATTCATAAGCTAGTATTAGTATAAATACTATTTCTTGGTAAGATTTATAGTTAAATCTATTTATAAGGTAAAGAGCTTAAATACTATTCTAGGTATCGAGTAAAAGTAACTAAATATTAATATACCACTATAATACTAGTTATTAGATATTTTGAGTATTATAATAATGAAATTATAGAAGTTTCAAAAACTATCTAGCTATACTAGGAGTATCTATATCTATATAAATACTATTTATATATTAGCTATACTTGGTATATTAAAATTATTTGCTAATAATTATTCTATAAGAAAACTATAGTATTAACTACCAAGTTAGTAATAGAAAAGTTAGAGTTTTCTTTTAATATTACTATTACTCCCTTAAAGTCTATTTATATAACTTTTATTTTTTAAAGAAACTCTTTTTTCTCATAAATTCTTAGGTTAAAGAAAAGTATATGACATTTAAATTTATTGGATAAAAGCAAAGTTAAAGATTAATTAGAACTTCTTCGAGGTAGATAAATAGAAATAATATCTAGTTTATTTTTATTTAGATCTTAAAGTTTAGTAAGTAGTAGAAATTTTCTTTATAACTAGAAACCTAGGGGAGAATTAAAATCCCTAAGGTTTTATAATTTATTTGGGTTATATTTACCTAGATTTTAATATTTAGTCCTAACCTATTACCTAGCTATAATCCCTCTACGAACAAAATACTAAGAAACATATTACTTTTCTTCTATAATTTAAGAAAATCCTTATAAATACTAAAAGTTATAATTAGTTTAATATAATCTAGATTTCTTTACTAGAAATTATACTAGTCTTTTATTTAAAAGACTTTTTTATTATAATTAAGCTTCTTATTATTTATGATTAGTAGTTCTAATTAATATAGAGTATTACTTAGAAGATGGAATACATAAAGATATTACTAATTTAGTAGGTTTTAGTTATTTAATTCTTTATATTAAGAAATTAGGATAGAAGTTTAATAATCATATAAGTTATATATATATAGTATTAGTATTGTAAGTTTTCTAGTTCTATTAGCTTTATTAAAAAAGCTTCTTTACTATAGAAAGATATATATAAATATTATAATTATTATAAGAAAAGATATATTACTGGTAATCTTAGTAATACGAGTATAATAAAAAGAAGAAGAAAGAGTTAGAAATTACTAAAATAAGCCCCTAGAAGCTAAAAGACTTAGTACTTAGAAGATAATACTAGCTTCCCCTTTAATAAAGAAGAGAATATAGGAAAAGATTAATTCTAATATAAAATTAAATATTGAAGCTTATAAAAATAAAGTCTTAATAATAAACAAAATAGTAGAAATAAGAACATAATAAGAAATTAGTTATTATCTAAAAAAGAATAAATAGAAACTATACTATTGGTATTTTAATAGATACTAGTAATAATACTGATATTATTATTGTTATATCTTCTATAAAAAGATTATATTTACTATTTATTAATATAAAAAAACCCGCTTAACGTAGTAGTTTAACGTCTGGCTAGCTTTTACTATTTTATAGTGAGAGTAGTAAGTTCGAATCCTGTAGCGGGTAAGCGCGACTAGTATTCCTACTAGTTATGTAAACTATATACTAACTACTACTAGCTATTAGTTCTTATTACCTCTAGCTATTAATAACTAGTAACTATTAATAGCTAGCTAGCAGTAAGTATTACTAGCTAGCTAGTATCTAGTATTATATAATTATAATCCTATAATAAGTAATTATAATAGATATAGGCTTATACTTCTCCTTTATACTTTCTATATTTATTAGCTATTATGTTAATTAACTATATCTTACTACTTAAGGTTTCTTCTATTTAAAGGGTTCCTTAGACTTAGTATTATCTAGTAGGTATATAAAGCAAGAGTTAACTATTACGTATAGCTTTTTTATAGGGTTCCCAAGAGGTATATAACTTTGAATAGATCAAAGTTTTTTAATATAACTAGTATAATTAATATAATAAAAAGAGAAATGAAAAGTTATATAGAGAATTAACTATTACTTAGTAATACCCTAAAGATTACTAAACTGTTTCTAGAAGTAGGAAAATATATATAAAACATCTTTCTTTATATTATAAAAGAATTATTACTAACATTATATTTTAAACAACTTTAAATAAAGGATAACTATATTAGGTATAATAACAATACTTAATAAATAAAGTATAATAAAGGAAGAATTATAATAGACTTAGAATATTAAGAAGAACCTACTAAGATCTAGGAGAATTAATTAGTATACTTTTTAAATATAAATTTCTCTTTAATTATTTATTAAAAAGTTACTAGAATATAAAAGTTAGTATCAAAAGCTTACTAAAGAATTCCTATTAGCTTTGAAATATTAAGAAAACCCTAGCATTCAAAGTTTTAGTAAACCTAGAGAAATATATCTTAGTAAATATATTTAAGAAATTCCTAGATCTATTTAACTTAGAAAAAACCTATTAAATATTTACTAGTGAAAACTTATTGAATTATATTATCTTATTAATACCAGATAAAAACAAGAATAATCTTCCCTTATCCTAAAGCTCTTTATATAATATAATATAGCAAGAGTTATTAATATTTAGAAGAAATATTAGATGACTTCTTAGATAAAACTTTAATTAAACCTAATAAGTTAGCCATTAAAGTATTTATTTTCTACATTAGAAAACTTAGTAGAAATATCAGGTTTTATATAGACTACTAAACCTGAAACATAATTATAGAAAAGATAAGTATTTACTACTCTTTATATTAGAAACCCTTAAGAGGGTTACTAGTACTTACCAGTTTATAAAACTTAGTATTATTACAACTTTCTATAAAATATAGATTAAAGATAAAGATTAAGAGAAAATAGTATTCTATACTAAGTACAGTTGTTTTTAAATCAATTATCTACTTATTTAAATTTACTAATACCCTAGTAATATTCCATTAATATATTAATAAGATACTATATAAATCTTTAGATAACTTTATTATAACATATACTAATAATATCTTGATATATATTACCAAGTTTAAGAAGAACTACGAAGCTAAAGTATTCAAAGTCCTCTATCATTTTACTAATACTAAATCATTACTAGATCTAAAAAGTATAAGGTTTTAGTAATATTAGTAAAGTATATAAAATCTATCCTAATAGTAAGAAGAAGTATTTCTTATAACTTTTTTAAGTTAACTATAATTAAAAACTAGTTTCCCCCTAAATCTATAAAAAAAAACTTAAAGTTTCCTAGGTTTTTATAACTATTATAAAGATTATATTTCTAGTCATAGTAAAATAATAGAACTATTAACCTAGTTAACCTAGAAAAATTACTTTTTCTAGTAAAGAATAAAGTAAGAAGTTATTTTTATTAAGTTTTTATACTTCTTTACTAAAGAACTAGTATGCCGTATATTTAACCCTCAAGCTGTTATTACTATAAAGACTAATTATTTTAGGTTTATACTAAAAGAGTTCTGATTTAAAGAAATGATATAGATATAGTTTACCTAATAGCTTTCTACTTCTAGTAATTATCATCTACTAAATATAACTATTTAATTTGTGATAAAGAATTACTAGTAGTAT